>JAULKM010038543.1:0-29428 GCA_032355605.1 Rubia tinctorum
TGGAAGTGTAAGTCAATTGCCCCCAAGACTCCGTAATTCATACTTAATCTCGTTCTAGTTATTGTATGCTTTGTTAGATTAACTTGTCTTTAAATTGTTAACTTAGGAAACCCAAACCCTAAACCCCCCCTTATTATGTGCTTTTATACATATGAATATCTATATATCTAGCGTAGTATTTACCATTTTATGAGCAAACACTTGATAATATCTTTTGTCTCTGTGGACGATCCCGACTTGCCACTAGCTACTTAGTTGCAGTTGGTAAGCAATAAGGGCTTAAAAATTACATCTTTGAGAGGTACGACGATGACTTCCTATCCACAGTTTAACTTCCTTTCTTCATATTTCTCAAGTACGATTGTTGTTCCATTAAGTATATGGTTGGAATATGATATAAGCTTAGCTCAGCCTTTAATCTTTCCCAGGTAGAGATTGGCATCTTCCCAGTATAAGATCTCAATTCATTAATATCCTTGTCCATTCAGTTGTGTAGTTGGTGAATGAATATTATGCCACCTTTAACTTTTCCTTCTCTCAATAGTTATTTTGTTCGCACAAGTTTTGAATTTATCACTCCCAATCAAGATACTTTTTCAGGTTGTGTGCTCCATAAAATTAAAAAATATTGTTCTTAAAGCCACTTGATGTCACAAGCAGATTTTGAACTTTCCTGATGTGAATCTGCTCACGAAGATCCATTTTGCAGAATGATTAAAAGCACTCACCAATGGGTGGATCGAAGCCCATTTTTTGTGTTTAGAAGACACGATCAAATTCTTGCCGATAAACACAAATTGAAACTTTGGTAACACAAGGCTAAACCATAGTCCAAGTCTCATTTGGACGTTTAACACAAAGAACCATGAGTTTTAAGCACTAAATAAAAATGTAAACCTAATGGTTTTAGAATCATGAATAAGAAACTATTTTAAACTTAAAATATGATATATTTGATTAATAAAATGTGATTAAAAAAGTTGAACACCATCCCCTATATATAGGTATATGTTTGGCCATTACAATACATGATTTGGTAAAATCTTAACAAAAATTGGAATGAATTATGCCATCTTCAGGAAGCTAAAAAAATATCAAACTAGACTACCTTATTTAGAGCTAATCTTTGCCGAATTTGAGTAAAATCCTAGCCGAATTTTTCTTCATCCTATCTTACCAAATTTTATCAAACCTTATCAACTTTATCAAATCTAATCTAACATAATGTTACCAACTCTAATAAGATTTGACTTTATCTAAGACCTAAATGCAACCATGAATTATCTCTACTTGGGCCAAGATGGCCTTGATATTAATGGGCCAAAATTCCTTATAACCTAAACAAAGATGTAAACAGTTGTTGAACCAACCACTAAATGAAGTTCCTGGTGGTACTTTTAAAATGTTTCATTTGTCTTCATCTTCATGACTTTAATCCTTACAAACAAGAGTGACATTCATCCAACATATCCCCCTTGTGTTATTCTAATCTACTTTAAAAATGAATTCAAGGTTGTATCTCTAAGTTTCTTCCTTGACATAGTCATATGATCTCCCAAATCACTTAGAGAATATCTAACATGACCTTTGAGTGTTTGATTAAGCGTTGCAAAATCTTCAGTGTTGGTATTATCCTTGATGTTCGTATCATTCTCTCTATGGTTGAAATGTTTCAACCTCGAAACTGAATCATCTTCAAAAGTATAGAGATAAATCAGCCACGTAGAACAAAACATTAACACCAAAATCACCTAGAAAACCAATCTTGTAAGCATTTCCATTCACACGTTCAAGGGCTTTAAAAAACCATTACCATGGTGACTCAACTTATATTTTTTAGCATCAAAAAAATATTTCTTTGTGAAGAAGTCACCTGTTTGGAACCTCATCACTTTTTGCCCATGGTTCCCCTCTCCATATTATGAGCATTTGTCCTTTCTGTCCTTACTATAACCTTCTCGTATAGTTTTTTTCACGAAATCAGCCTTCTTCTCTCCATCAAGGTTCCCAACATGTTTGAAATTCAAAGGAATATGATCAAGTTGAATAATAGCTAGGAAACCTTAAACAAATTCAAATGGAGATAAACAAGTACCAGAATTAATACCTCAATTATAAGCAAAGTCTGCTATTAGAATGCATGCTTCCCAGTTCTTCAAGTTCTTTTCAACTAAGCCATGAACAAGAGTTCTCAATGGGTGTGTATAGAAGGGCTTATAAGTTGTTTGCATCTAAGCTAAACATTTTGTTAGTATTTGGTAAAATCCTAAAAAACAGCTAATTTTAAAAGCACTATCTATTTTTGGGGGAAAAGCAAAAGATGGTCTCTCTTTGCTTTTAGATAAGCCAACTATTCTTATAAGCACAGTTCCACCAAACACCTAACGTAAAATTTGTAACCTCCGCTTGCCCATTAGTTTGTGGGTGACTTGCTATTTAAAACAACAACTTTGTACCCAACTTTTTTCGTAGTGTATTCAAAAAGTAGGATAAGAACTTTACGTTGTGATAAGAAATTATGCTCGTAGGTATCCAATGTAAATGCACAACCTCCATAAAGATTAAGTCAGCCACATGTTTTTCATCCACCTTCTTCTAAGATCTAAATACAACCATGAATTATCTCAAATTGGGCAAAAATGGCCAAGATATTCATGGTCTAAAATGCCTTATAAAATAAACTATATTTTCTTATATGCACAGATCACAAAAATCCAACTAATGTGTAGTTGGTAGGCTTCATTTGCCCATCGGTTTGTGGATGACGTGTATTTGAAAGAAACAGATTTTTACCCAACACCCTCCATAGTGTATTCCAAAAGTAGGATAAGAACTTAACATCATGATCAGACACTATGATCGAAGGAACCCCATGTAAATGCACAACCTCCCTAGGAAACAAGTCGGAAAAAAACTTTGCCTCCTCCTTATTCCAAGACATAAATGAAACCATGACTTATCTCGTATTAAGCCAACATGCCCGAGATATTCATGGGCCAAAATGCCATAAAACCCAAACTAAGAAAGTTGTAACTAATTTTAAACCGATCTGGTAAGTAATGGTCCAACAGGTTCTTTTAAGATGCTTCATTTGTCTTCATCTTCATGACTTTAATCCTCGCAAGAAAGAGTAAAATTCATCCAACATATGCCCCTCGTGGTCTTTGAATCTTCATTATGAATAATCTTTGTAAATGTATTTAAGGCCGTATCTATAACTTTATTCCTTGACCTAGTCATAGGACCTGCAAAATCACTTAGAGGATCTCTGACATGACTTTTAAATGTTTGATCAAGCCTTGACATATCTTCATCATTATAATTAGGTTTGAAATTTTTATCATTTCTTCCGTGGTCGAAAGGTTTCTTCCTTAAAAATAAATCATCATCAAAATATAGGGAGATAAATCAGAAACATTAAACTTATCACTGACACCATAGTCGCTAGGAACATCAATTTGGTAAGCATTCTCATTCACACGTTCAAGGTTTGAAAAGGACCATCACCACATGGACTAAATTTAAGTTTCCAAGCAGAAATAAACCGTTCTTTGCGAATATGTAACCAAACTCAGTAACATGGTTTGAACCTCATCACCTTTTTGCTTTGGTTTCCTCGCTCCGCATTCTGAGCATTTGTCCTTTCTATCATTTGATCAACCTTCTCATGCAATTACCTCACGAAATCAGCCTTGTTATCTCCATCAAGTTTCGCAATATGTTTTATATTCAAAAGAATAAGATCAAGTGGAGTAGCAGGTAGGAAACCGTAAAAAACTTCAAATAGAGATAGTAGAATGAATAGTTTGATTATAAGAAAACTTTATTATCGGAATGCAAGCTCATAAAATTCAACTTCTTTGGAACTAAGGCACAAAGAAGAGTCCCTGATGTATGGCTAGTGACCTTTGTTTGCCCATCAATTTGTGGATGACTTGCAGTCATAAATAACAACTTCATACCCAGTTTACTCTATAGTATATTTCAAAAATAGGATAAGAACTTAACACTGTTGTTAGATACTATGCTTGCAGGTATCCCATGTAAACCAATAACCTCTTTAAAGAACAAGTGTGTGATGTGCACCTACAAGCATATGTTTCCTAATGAATTTAGCACATTTATTAGTAGCTTTTGTATGATTGATTTCTAGGTTTAGTTGGGTTTACATCACAAGGGGTTTGGATAGCCTTTGTTGGTTTTCTTGGTAATACTTCATTCTGTAGATTTATTTAGACCTAATAGATGCTATGTTCTTATGAGCATCTGAATCCTATTATATGAGCTACACTATAGATCGCCATAAGCACTTTAGAGTATAAGGCCATTCTAAATGATGGTAGTAGATATTTTAAGTCCATTCGCATGGATGGAAGTAAGCCAAACGTCATGCACTTAATTGTGATATTAGATACAAATGAGCCAAAGAGAAGGACTTGAAACCTAGATGACTTAGAAAACAACCAGGACCGTGTGCCAACCAAAAGATGGCGATGCGACTAAGTATAGGCATGGTCATATCCTTTTGCATGACCAGTGTGCCTCAAAGATCAAGACATGAAGACCCAACCCACGCCCTGCGACGTCATGCATATCCACGCCAAAAGAGGATAAAGAAATCAACTCCATTTTGCATATCCAACATACTAAATAAAAAGCCTATGTCTACTAGGGTTTGAGAGTTAAAATTAGTTGTAATATCTATTCTCCTAGTTTCTAAGAGTAGATAGAGAGAGGAAGGGAATAACTCTTCTCTCTTATTTTAAACTTTCCTAGTTTTGCGCAAGGGCACTGAATCCAATGGTAAAATTTGGTTCAATGCTTAGGGAATAGTTTATTTTATTGGAGATCTAATTTGTATTCAAGATTTGGTAGTCAGTTTGTGAGATTCTAAGTCTTCTTATCCTTTTATGTTTATAAATATCATGCTTGATTTAAGATTTAGGTTCCTGGGAAATGCATGTTATATCATATGATACACAATTGTTATATGTTTCATGTATGGTGCTAGGCTTTTTTGTCACTATAGGAGTCTTGGCTAGGCTAGTCAATATGACTGTATGCATGCAGGTCATGAGCATCATTCCAATGAGTTGACCCTACTCAACCGGAAGATTTTACCCTAATAGGCGAGGGCATCATAGTTTGTAGCAACTAGAGTTGTAGTGTAGCGACCATCAACGTTTCAACCCTAGAGTAATCATGAGATGTCAATCCCTTTGCCTCTATAGGCCTAGGGAAAAATGCTCATAGTGGAAGCCCAGGATGTAATTCTTTAAGGGGAAACATGAGCGGAGATTGGTAGGACTGCAAAACGCAGTTTCCCTAACTACGAAGGCGGCATTGGTAAAATAGATGTGGGAACCTTTGTGTGAAAGACATTGGGAAGTGTTGACCATCAACCACACTATGTGACATAGACATTGGGATAGATTTATACGTCTTGCATTTGATAGAATCTAGGAGCAAGGTCTTCTATCTCTGATCTTATGAAAATATCCCCAAGTCTTAGCTTAATATAGTTTAATCTCTTATTTTTAAAGTTCAAAAGTTTATAGACAAACCCCCCAAACCATATTTGTGACACGAACTATTTCCGACACAAAATTGGAGAGATGCCCGATTCTGAGCTATGCGTAGTTAACCTTTGAATCGTAGCATCTCTGTGAAAGACCCCAAACTTTCAACTAGCTACTCATTGGTAGCTGGTAAGGAGTACGAGAGAAACATTATAAATTCTATATTTGATCTTCTAGCACTCCACGGGTTAGTGACTGCTAGTTTGAAGATTTAAGTTTTAACTTGCATTAATAGTTGGTAGAATAGTTATTGTTTTGTTTTTCTTGTAGTGTTTTTATGATTGAGTTTGTGTCATTAATGTGCTTTTGTTATTTTCCGGAATTGGTATTGCTTGAGTTCTTGGTGTGAACCAAGAACTCTTGCATTATGATTCTGAATTTTGTGTCCTTTATTAGTGTTTTATTGAACAGTAAAATGTTGAAAAGAAATGCTCAAAGAGCGAGATTTTTTTAATGTCTATCATTGCGGCAACCCTATAGAGTTTTGCTCTTGGTTGAGAAAATATGAGAAATAAATGGAAATTATCGATTCCCAGTGCCAATGGGAGCAAGAATGGTACCCATCGAAAGACCCCCCCTCTCTTCTCGTTCAGTGCTGAGTTACATCCCCAATACGTGGTATGGAGATACATTGTGAAGCCAACACTTGGAGTTAGATAGTTGCGTTTCACCAACCAATATAATTCCTCAAAACCAATCCCTGTGGTTAGCTCTCAAATCCACATGTAAGGAAGTACTTGGATCCCTGGCTAGTTTTGTAGGACTACTGCATCACTCCAATCACATGTACTTGGCTACATTAAAAATTTGTGAATTCTATTATGGTCAAGTATTGAGAGAGTTAGAGGGAAATTAAGTGAATTGATAGGAAATGTGTGCCCACTAGTTGGAAAAGGGTGGATAATGGATGAAGAGTTTAACATATATGAGAGCATAAATTGTTTTATTGATGAGTATCCTTCATCTTTGAATGATGTTATGGAGGAAGATTTTTCTGTGTATGAGGGCATAAGTTGTCTTGTTCAGATTCTTCTCCAGTTTTGATTGATGTTCTCGATGATACAGTGAAAGAGAATTTTGATGTTTCCATGAATATATATTTAGAGAATGATCCCACTATTGATGCATGTTTTGGTTCTCTCTATGCTAGCTTTGTTGAGAGCATGGAGGAGGTTGATCCCTAATTTGAGACTCACATAAAGACCCTACCCGAGAGTCCACATAAACTAGTGATGCCCAAAACCTAGGTTTCAATAGAGGAACTACCCAAGCCAAACTCAAGCCTTTACCCGATAACTTGAAAAATGCTTTCTTAGACGAGTGAGAAACATTACCGTTGATTATTTCTATAGACTCACTAGTGAAAAAGAGGATAAGCTGATTGAGGAACTTTGGAACTTTAAGGGAGCTATGGGATGAACCTTAGCGGATATCAAAGGTATAATTATCTCAACTTATATGCACCGTATAAATTAGAGGAGGGTGCAGAGCCCATACAACAACCTAAATGGCAGTTAAACCCACCAATGATAGTAGTAGATAAGGGTGAAATCCTTAAATTACTTAAGGTCGGGGTGATATACCCTATCTCTGATAGTACTAGGGTGAGTCCAACCCTAATGATGCCCAAAAAGAGAGGGGTGAAAGTGGTAGAGAAGAAGGATAGGGATTTGGTACCCACACATATTCCAAATGGATAAGTGTGAATTGATTATCGTCGCCTAAACACGGTAACTGGCAAGGATCATTTTTCCATACCTTTCATTGACAGAATGCTGGAGAGGTTAGCCGATCACGCTTATTACTACTTCCTTGATGGACATTAGGTATATTTCCCAATATCCATCGACCATAAGGACAAAGAAAAGACTACCTTCACATGCCTTTTTGACACCTTTTCCTTTATGCGCATGCCTTTTGGTCTTTGCAATGCCCCAGTACCTTTGAGAGATATATGGTTAGAATATTCTCAGAATTCATTGAGTGTTTTGTTTAACTCTTCATGGATGATTTCATAATCCACGGAGACTTCACCAATACTTACGTACATCATCTGGCACTTGTGCCTGAGAGGTGTATTGACACAAACTCTGCATTGAACTCCGTGATATGCCACTTTATGGTAGAGAAGGGCATTGTTCAATGTCATGTAGTGTTGGCCCAAGGTCTAGAAGTAGATAAAGCTAAATTTGACACAATCAAATCCCTACCCTATCCAACTCATTTTAGGGATATTAGGTCATTCTTAGGACATACCCGATTTTACCGGTGTTTCATTAAGGATTTCTCTAAGATCTCTTGTCCTTTGTATTTATTTTTTGCAAAAAACACATCTTATCCCTATGTTACATAGTGTAGAGATAGCCAGATATTTCCCTCGTCTGTCACGCTAGGTAATACCACCAATACATGTTATCTCACTTTCTCCATAGTTAGGGATAGACTCCAATCCAGTGACTCCACAGACCATACCCATCCCTTACTCTTAATGCTAACGCTCCCCCTCTTTGAGGAAAAATGCCCGCTTAAAATGGCTTTGTCACGCATAGGTCCTAGCTGTTAGATATGAATGTAAGAGTATTACATCCCGGACTCTTCACTATGCATCTCAATCCCTAGGCCTAGAGAGGCAAAGGGAATTGATATCTTGTGATGATTTTATATTTGGCACGACTTTGTGATTTCTCTAAGCTGGCACAACCCTAGCTGGACAATTATGCTCAATCTATTGGGGTAAGCCAAGGGTTTCCCCTCATTGGGATATACCAAATCGACCATCCAACATGCGATTCATCTTCCATGACTATCCAATTAGAATTATGTTTAAACACATGCAAATATATTTCATCAAGGTATTATGAATGCACTTATCTCACTCGTGTTCTTGAACATATTCAACAATTCTAACACTCCCAAGATAGCAATGATATATAACATTATAATATGCTAGCATACATGTATGGATACATCATAATAATGACATAGCATAAATCATCAAAGAAAGTAAATCACAAATCAAGCACAAATATTCATAGGAATTAAGATAGGAAAACCTAAATCTCAAAAAGCCTAAAATCTAATCATGAATACAAATGAACCCCAAGTTTAATAAACTACTCCCTAGACATTGAATCCAAATATTTCATTGGATTCAATTCCATTTTAGCAAAAAAAAAGATGAAAATAAATAAATCTAGAGAGAAGGAGAAGAGTTCTCTCTCTCGGCTTCTCTTAAGATCTAAAAATTGAAAACATAACTTAATTACAATCAGCCTTAGTCTATATATATATATAGTAGTAGTAGTCAAATGGGCATAAAAATAACCCCAAAATGGCCAAAAACCCTAGCAGCCACAATTGGCGCGGGGGGTGCTTGGTGTCACGACCAGTGTCGTTCGTACCATCTTGAGATACCGGGCCTGGCACATACCATGTTATTTATGCTGGAGCGGGGCATCGGACCTGGTACAGACCATTCCAGTTGTGCCAGCATGGGCCAGCAGCTTTGGTATCGATAATTTTGCTTTGTGCTACCGTTTCCCGTGTTATCCAGCGCGGGCTGTTGGGTAGATCTTAATTTTGCTCCTTCTGATCTGCGCCACACATTGTTTGGCATGCCTTGTTGGCAGGATGCTCATTTTTCTTAGTACCTCAATGCGTCCTGCATCATTCTTCACACCTTGTTCCCATACTTAGTCGATTTTGGAGTTGGAAATGACTTGGATTTGCATAGTCAGCCGAAACGGGTTGCCCCCGTGCCGTAATCTAACATGGTCCATGTCGGGTGATATGGACAGTGCCAGATATTCCAGACATGGGCTGTGCTAGCTGGTACAGACCGTGCTAGCCTTTGGTTCATGCGAAGCTAGTGTGGGTCGTGCTGGTCGCTGCTGGTTCAATTGCAAATCTTCTTTCCTCCGCTACGGATGAACCGTTGGTCTGATTTGATATTTCTTTTAGTAAATTTCATAGAGCTAAAGAATAAAAATCCAATGGTGCAATCTCAAACTGCTTAATCTTCTGGGATACTTCCTCGAACTCCGTGCAACTCCAGGACAATTATTCTTCTGCTTTGGACTTGGCCTTTATGAACTCTGAATCCTCCTTCTTTGGTTCCCATTCCAACTAATACCACGAGTTAATGTTCGTGGCATTTAAATCTACTACCACCCTTTCGAGTGGCTTTCAAAAGGGAAGATCTAGACACTCGTGAATACAAAGTATCCATTATATATATAATTAAGTCTATGAAACTCAGGATTTAGACAAGAAAGCCAATAATAGTCGTCTAAATGCTCTATCATGCAAACCTAACTAAAACTAGAAATCAACCTAACAAAAAATTATAATAAATGTGTTACATGCATCTACTAACGCATGCCATATGGTCAACATCCGAAGGCCACAAGTTTAATCCTTTTAGTAGATGGAAATGTGCCATTGAGAAGGATTTCAAGCCTGGATGACTTAAAATATTGGCACAGCCGTGTCCTTCTGCATGACCCATGCCAACTATAGATGGCGATGCGGCTGAGTATATGTGCGGTATGTGTACTTTTGCATGTTCCATATCATCCGGTAGGGGCGTGCGGCTAAGTACTAGCATATGGCGTGTCATTTTACAAGATTGGTGTGCCTCGAAGATCAAAACTTGAATACCCAGCTTGTGTCCTGTGATGATATGCACAGTCGTGCCAATAAAGGACAAAGAATTAAACTCCAGTCTGTGGGCCGCAAGGATCTACATAGGTCGCATCTATCAGACGATCATATGACCCTTCCAGCCGGTAGCCCACAAGGATTAACATAGTCGCAATGCTCAAAGGGCCAAGATACCCAACCCAATTAGCAGTCCGTGCACTTCTTCCTGGGTCGTGCCGCAGGTGTCGTGTGCTATTACATGGCCTTTGCTGGCTTGGAAGACTAGGATTTCTCTCATCTTGGGTCTCTTTATAGCCCATTTCCTATCTACTATATAAAGAGCCTATGTCTACTAGCTTTTGAGATTAGCATTACTTGTAATTTCTATTCTCCTAATTATAATTGCCATTCTCTAATCTCCTAATTCCTAAAAAGGGAATAAACTTTCTCTCTTCTTTTAATCATTCTTATTTTTGCCTAAAGGCGTTGATTCCAATGGTAAAATTGGGTTTAATACTTAGGGAGTAGTTTAATTTTTGGGGATTTAATTTGTATTCAAAATTTGTTAGAGATTTTGTGAGATTCTAAGTCTCTTTATCCTTTTATGTTTTTGAATATCATGCTTGATTTAATATTTACGTTCTTGGGAAATGCATGTTATATATCCTATGATACACATAGTTATATGTTTCATGTGTGTTTCTAGGCTTGTTTGTCTCCTTCGGATTGTTGGCTTGGGTATTTGTGGGTTTGTGAGTCATCGGCCATGTGAGTAAATGCATGTAGGTCATGAGCATCCATTTGATGAGCTAACCTTACTCGACTGGAAGATTGTACACCGATAGGCAAGGGCCTGATGGTTTGTAGAAACTAGGGTTTTAGTGTAGCGACCATCGCCATTTAAACCCTAGAATCATCACGAGATGCCAATCCCTTTGCCTTTATAGTATTAGGGAAAAGCATTCAAATTGGAAGCCTGGGATGTAATTATTTATGAGGAAAGAGAAGTGCAGATCGGTTGGACTGCATGAGGCACTTTCCCTACCTACATAGGTGGTGTTGATAGAATAGATGTGAGCACCTTTGTGTGATGGACATTGGGAAGTGTTAACTATCAACCACACTATTTGACATAGACATATTGGGTTACGTTTATACATCTTGTATTTGATAGAATCTAGGATGAAGGTCTTCTACTGGCCATTTTAAAAATATCCCCAAGTTTTAGCTTAATACAGTTTAATCTCTTATTTTGCATGTTCAGTAGTTTATAAAGGGGAGAGCTCAAGATGTTAAGGTGTGTGGCATTTGTATTCTTGATCATCCTACCGATACATGTCCACAAGTAGTTTAAGACTTTGAAGAAATGAAGGCTTTGGACTTTAATGGTGGAAATAGGCAACTTTATAGGCAGGAACAAGGAGGGTTCTGAGGTAACCAAGGCGGAGATAGACAAGACCCTCACACAAATTCTTTCAAACCTCGATCCGCCCCAATTTTTTGTGGCATAAGAAAAATAAAGGGTACAACCGAGGTGGAAAACCTCAAATTTAACCCTATTCCGCTTTGTACAAGTCGGACCGGGAGAAGATACATGATGCAATTACTTAATTGGCAAAGAAAAGTGATGTATTTGCATAGTGGATAAGGAGAAAAATCGATAAGCTAGGCTCAAGGGCCTTTTCAAGTATCAAGAATCTCAAAGTCCAAGTTAGCCAACTTTCCACTTCGGTGAATCGACTTGCGACTAGGAAATTCGGAAAGCTACTGTCCCAACCCGAGGAAAATCCATGAAATATGAGTGCCTTGAATTTGAAAAGCGCAGAGGAGGTACGCGAGACGGAAAAGGTGACTGTGTAAGAGGATGACCTAATTGTGGAAGGCAACAAGACTAACCTTGAAGAATGAGAGATGGTTGTTGAAGAGGAGTCCTCAAAGAAGCTTCCCACCACCGAGGCAAGGATAATCCTTCCGCCACTGTTTCCTAGGTATACTACGGGTAAGAACGAAGGTGGAGACTAATGAAGCGCATATTCGCAAAGTCTTCGAGAAGGTTGAGGTCAGAATTCATATTATTGATGTGATTGAACAAGTTCCCTATTCTTATGCATGCACTAGAACAATGATAAAACAAACTAGAAAAATAGGTCAACTGAAAATAGGGGGAGTAGCCACTTTAGCTCAAAAGAACATACCTAAGAAGTATGATGACCTCAGAATGTTTTCAATCCCAATTTCCTTAGGTGGTAAATTGGTGAAGAATGATATGATTTATTTTGGTGACTCTATCAATGTGATTCCTTTTAGCCTTTACTAGAACCTTGACATAGATGATCTTTGGGACAATAGGGTTATTATCCAACTATAGCCGACCATTCACAGGCAAGCCCTAGAGGTATAGTTAAGGATTTCATTGTTAAGATAGGTGATTTATTATTTTTTGGCGGACTTATTTGTCCTTGATGTAGTGCAAGATGACGGTGCACCCCAATTCTATTGGAGAGACATTTTCTAAAAATATCAAGGACTAAAATAGATCTTCATTTGAAACACTAACCCTAGAGGATAATGTTGATACTGTTGAATTTGATATTTATAAATCTAAGCATAGTTCACCTATTTCCTCTCTTATGTGAAGTGGAATATTTGTATGTGATGAACATGATGAACATGATTACTCTTCCATGGCCTATGATAATGAATGCCTTGAGTTACTTGATGATCTCAATGAGAATAATGAGAGTGATAAGATGAATCAAGCATGAGCTTTAATTGTTTTTCTATGGCAACTAACATGCAGCGGTTTGTGGAGAGTGGCAAGAACTTAAAACCTCCTCGACTACCTCCTAAACCCGGGGAATTGGCTAAGGGATCGACATTGTCTAAGGTACATGATTTCAATTTTGATGAGTTATTGTCCACTATAAAGACCCTGCATGTTCTATCTTCCTTGAATGAGAATTTTGATAATACACATGTTTATGAGCATGATTAGGATTTTTTTTGGAAATTAAGAATGTTTTACTTCAATTGCAAACACTAACGTGCAGCGGAAAAAGAAGTGGGTTAAGGTGTTAAAATCTCCTAAACCCCTTCCAACTCCCAAAATCAACAAGAATGTATCTATCATTGTGAAGGATGAATATGTTTGGTATGTGTCTCCCAGGGTGAAGTTATATGTCTACAAAACATCCATGAGACATTCTATAAATGTCTCATTCCTAATCACACTCTTCATCATTCTTCTTCCCAAACTCAGGAAACCCGAAACCAAAACTCCATATCCTCCTCGATCTTAATTCCCTCATAAATTTCTCAATTCTTGGCCAAATATGTCCCAAATACTCCCCCCCCACGTCAGCCTTGTTCATCAACCTTCCTCTCCTTCCTCTCAAACAGAATTCCTCCCTTCTTCTTCTCCCTTATACCAATTCTTACCATAACTTTCTAAGTTCTCATCCGATTTACCGCCACTTTATATCAAAATATTTGTCTTTCCGGCCCCTAAAAAAATGCATTGATCACTTTCCACAGAAAAACATGAGTTTTCCCAGAAAAATAGAAATTCAGTTCGGTCAATTTTTAGGTTTTCTCCCAAAGACTCGATTTTTGGTCAATTCTGGATATTGGAGATTGCTTCAAGTTTATATAGTTATCACTCCCCACACTTCTCAAGCAAATATTTTAGCCCAATGATCACTTGAGGTACTTGGTCGATTTTGGTAGTTGGAAGAATTGAAATTTGTTGAATTTCATGGATATTTGCATGCTTGATGTTTGGGGTTGTTAGTGTGGTTGTTAGATTATTGTGGATATTTTGAGTTGGGTAATTAGTAAGGTTTTTTTGTACAGTTGTTATTGTTGGTTCTGTGTGTTTGCTATATCAATTATGGTGTATACCTAGCACATAGACCACATCACTAACTCACAAATTAAAGGCTGATGGGATTTAAGCTCAGCCCAAGAATGGTACATAAATAGGGCTAACAAACTGAGAACAGGTGAAGCCTTGTCTCAAAGACGTGTTCATGAACCGATAAAGGCGAAACCACATTTTAAATTTAGCCATGAACCGAAATTATAGGAACCATGAGGCAACCCACAATCTCATATGCTAACAATGAGAAACCACGATTGTGGATGCCTATAAATACAAGGAAAGCAACACTGAAGAAGGTAAGTGAGACTAAACTGAGAAATTCTAATTATCTGAAGGAAAAGTACTGTCTTGATCACCATAGTATTTTTCCCCGGAATCACTTCCAGGATCTGTTTTGTAGGGAAAGATGATATACGATGAACATTAGTGACTTTGCTTGATTATAAGAACCACATCATCTGGCGCCGTCTATGGGGATGATTATTTTTTGTTCTTAATTTCCTTCAAAGTAGAAAAGAACAAACATCTTGACGCAAACATATATACCTAGTAGAGATTAGGTGCACATTAAGGAGGATACGGAGGATGAGGAAGAGGAAGCAGAATATCCAAACACAAATCAAGAAAATGAGAGAAGAGCATTCGCAGCATTCCTAGTAGCGAACAGAGAACATCGGTACAATCAGTTCCTAGATACTATAAAGCCAAAATCCCCAAAAATAAGTTTAAAAAACAAGTCAAAATCATGAAAGCTTTAACTATGAGGATGAGTTAAGGGATATAGTTGCAGGTAATGATGCAGATAAGTCACTATTGGCATCGTATCTTCGCAATTTCAAGATGCCAAAAGACTTCAAGTTGCCTTTGAATGTTAAAATCTATGATGGGACACCAAACTTAAAGGAATTCCTGCATTCCCATTGCAACAACATGAGATTTCGCGATGAGGATTTCGAGTTGGTGTGCAAGGCTTTCTCAATCTTCTTATTGCGAACAACGATTACATGGTACAAAGAGTTACCAAATAAAAGCATTAATTCTTGGGCACAATTGTCATATTTTTTCATGGAGCACTTCTACTAGAAATAGAAGTTCACCAAAACAATAGAAGACCTAACCAATATAGCTCAGAGAAGTGATGAAAGTCTCGTGAAATACAATAATATGTTCATCACAAAAGGTTTATAGGATTGTGATCTGTCATTCCAATTCCCATTGGGTGCATTCACAGGGGACGTGCGATTAGGATAATGTTACAAGGAACTGACAAATAACATACTTGAAACCAAAGGGAATTGCAAAAAATTATTGAAAAATATGTGTGAACTGAAAAGGCAAATAACCACAAGATAGGGAGGGAGCGAGGCGAAAATAGAATAATGGAAGATCCACAAAGATGTTTTGTAAAGAAGGGGAAAAGGAAATTTCCTTTCAAATGAAGAGAATTAGAAATGCAGGACACATTGTTCCAAGACACATCTCTAACAAAGTTTCAAAATAGAAATATGGCAAGCAAATAGAGAGTTATTTTGTGGCACCTCCAGAAAAGAGATTCAGCAATACTATTGTGCCTTCTACAAGGACCATGGGAAAGACATGGAATAATACAAAAACTTGAGAAGGCAAGTAGAGGAGAATTTTAGGAATTCTTATCTTAGCCAGTATAAGAAAGATGATGCAGGAAACCGGTACAACGAAGGTAACAAAGGAGGGAGCTCCATAGCCAAAAATAAAGTCGTAGCAAACACATAGAGAAAGAATCATATGATAACAACAGTGGTGGATTACGAAGAAGACATAGTGAGTGAGGCTGTAGAAAGAGTAATCATACTGATACATGGATCAACTGAGTATCTATCAAACAATTCATGGAAAGTAAATGCTAGATTTTTCCCATCATAAGAGCCTGCTAACAAGAGATTTCATGTGGATGAGACAATCACATTTAGCGAAGAGAATGTAGTTCCCAACGCTTCACCTCATACTGACACAATGGCCATTACCGTTAAGATTGGAAATGCAACGGTTCATAGAGTGTTCGTGGATGATGGGAGCATAGTTGAAATCCTATTTGTTGATTGCTTCGATAAGTTGGGGTTCAAGGAGACAGACCTAAAGAAGTCCACATCCTCTCTTGTAGGATTTACGGGGTGAGCAGAGACACCTTTGGGTAACATACAATTACATGTTACAATAAGGGAAAATGATAAAAAAAAACTGTACTATTATGTGTGATTTTGTGATCATGGATGCAACAAGTCAACTAAATGCCATCATCGGGAGGCCTTGGATGAATGTAACAAAGGCGATATGAACCCCATAAAATTTAGTAATGATGTTCCCAACTTCAGCAGGAATTGTAATAATTAGAGGAAACAAACAAGCAGCCAGATAATAAATGGTTATTGCGATGAAAGCAGGAAATAATGTGGAGCAAACAAAAAGGGTTAGCACTATCTTAGATAGTGTTTTGCTCAAACAATTGGATCTTCCAATAGATCTTGATGAAGAGATTAAAGTTGTCACTCTGGATGACCAAGACACCTTTAAGTACGTCAAAATGGGAAAGCACCTTCCAAACCTGGAGAAGGAAAAGGTTATACAAATCTTGTAAATTCACAAAGATACATTTGCATGGAATGTATAGAAAATGGGATGAGTTGACCCCAGGAAATTGTAACCATTCACTTAATATCAGTGATTCGGTCAAGCCAGTTAAGCAAACACAATGAAGCTTTACTACTGACAAACAGAAAGCAATCAAGAGGAAGTAACAACATTGCTTCAGGCTAGTATTCTAAAGAAGGTAATCTACCCGAAATTGTTAGCAAACCCAGTGATGGTAAAGAAGGAAGATGCTAGTTGGAGGATGTGTATAGACTTCATTGATCTAAATAAGGCATGCCCAAAATACTTTTATCTTTTGCCTAAAATTGATAAGCTAGTTGAAGCAATTTCAAGATACAAAGTCCTAGCTTTCTTAGATGTGTATAAGGGATATCACTAAATATTGATGTACCCCGAACTCGCAGAACAAATGGTCTTCATAACAAGCTTCGAAATATTTTGCTCTGTGAAGATGCCGTTTAGCCTAAAAAATGCAGGAGCAACATCTCAGAGAGTAGTTGACAATGCATTTTGCAATCAAATAGGAGGAAATGTGTAAGCATAAGTTGACAACATGGTTATCAAAAGCAAAAGGATATGGAATTTCGCACAATACCTGAAGGAAACTTAGGATACACTAAGCACGATTGGCACGAGGCTTAATCCCAAAAAATGCATGATCGGATTATGTGCAGGAAAATTATTAGGATACAAGGTGTGCTCCAAAGGGATTGAGGATAACCTAGAGAAAATACAAGCGATAGTTGACCTTCCTCAACCACATCTAGATAAAGAAGTGCAAAGACTGATGGGATCATTGACATCATTTAGTAGATTTGTTTCTAAGGCAGCTAAGTAACACTCCCACTCTTTGAATTTCTAAAGAAGGTAAAAAAGACTAGCTGAAACAAGGAAATTCAGAAAGCATATGAGTCCTTGAAGGAGCAACATCAAGCATTACCAACACTGAAGTTACCAATGCCTGAAGAAACCCTATATCTCCACTTATCGGTTTCAAAAAATGTAGTCACCTCAATATGGGTACGACAAGAAGGTCGAAAACAAGTACCGATGTACTACATTAGCAGAATACTACAAAGTGCAAAGAGGGCGTACTTTCCAGTAAAAAGGTTTACTCTAGCTTTGGTATATTCAATAATGAGACTACGAACCTATTTCCACAGTCACGGGATTATCGTCTATACTTATTATCTAATCAATAATATCCTAAGAAAACCTTAGTCATCTTGTAGAATGACCAAGTGGGCTCTTGAATTGGGGCAATATGAGATCTAATTCATACCTCGAACTGCAATCAAGGCTCAAGCCTTAGCATATTTCACTGCATATAGATGAGAAGTGCAGATTCAGGAGAGGCAAATACGCAAAAAAAAATATTGGAAAATCCAATGAAAAAACTAAGTGGGCAGACATCGTAAGGAATTTTTCGTTGATGGAGCTTCTAGAAACAAAGGTTGTGGCGCAGGACTTCTACTAGTCATTTTGTTTCGATTTTCCACTCACTAACAATGAAGCTGAATTTGAGGCATTAATATGGCTTAGACCTTAAAATCAGGATGAAGCTCAACAGTGTTTAGGGCTTCAGTGATTCACAATTAGAGGTTCATCAAGTATGAGGAGACTACAAAGTACGAGAAGAGTAGTTAACAAAGTACTTAAGAAGAGTTCGTTAGCTCATTGCTCAACTCAAATATTTCGATATTCAACATGTACCAAGAAGTGAAAACACAAAAGCAGACACCTTAAGTAAGCCGGCGACGGTGAGATTTGATTCATTGATTGGTCACGAGGATGCGAAAGTGGAGGTGGTTCAATAGTAATAGCCACTTTGTCAATGGTTAAGAGAGAAGAAGTAAAATGGATGACACCGTTAATAGATTACTTTACAAAGGGAAAGCTACCAACAAACAAGATACAAGCTAGAAAGTTGGAATTGCGATCTCACAACTACGTTTATGAAGAAGGAATTTATACAAAAAAAATTTCTTATCTCTGTGGATAAAGAGTGTAGGACTATCGCAAGTAGGTGGAATCTTGAAACAATTGCATGAAGGATTGTGTGAAACGCATCAAGGGTCTCAAACAATTACGAAGAAGAAAATTACGGCAGGATTCTATTGGCCAACTATGTTCAACAATGCGTACAACTTTGTGCTCAAGTGCATAATTTTCCAGATTAATGCCCTAATGTCACATAAACTACAGGCTCCATTAACGGGAATATATAGAGCTTGGCCAATTAATAAATGGGGAATTGACCTAGTCAAACCTTTTCCAAAGGGTGGTAGCAATGGAATATTTGCGATTGTGGCAACTGATTAATTCACGAAATGGGTGGAAGAGTAACAACAGAAGTAACAAGAAAGTTTGGTAGGAATAATATAGTTTGTCGCTTCGAGGTGCCACAAACTATCATTATAGACAGTGACACAAAATTGACACGTGGGATCTTTACTGAATTGTGCTTGAAGTGAGGGATTCATTAAAGTTCACATCTTTAGCTCCCCCTCAAGCAAATGGTTAGATGGAAATAATCAACAGGACTATAGTTTAGGTTATCCAAAAGATATTGGAAGGAGAGAGAACTGGTTGGGTGGACGAGATACCCAATGCCATATGGTCGTACAGAACAACTGTTCAACAACTAATGGGAGAAACACCATACAGTCCAATCTATAGTCATGAGGAAGTAATACAAGTGGAAATCGGGAACTCAATCCTTCGAGTAGAAGAATACAAGGGGACGATAATCCCAAAATGATGAGGTTTGAGCTAGACGAACTCGAAGAGAAAAGACATCAGGCAACGATCACTGAGGCAAAGCACAAATAAATGATGGGAGAGCATACAATCAGAAATTTAGAGATACACAATTTTGAATTGGTGATCTCCTGCTGCGGAAAATAAAGCTAGCTCAGCAGGAGAAAAAGGAAAGCTAATCCCAAAGTGGGAAGGCCCGTACAATATATCGAAAGTGCACTGATCTAACTTCTACGAGTTAGAAAGATGGGATGGCAGCAGCTTCTCCAACATTTGGCATTTGATCAACCTAAGAAAGTTTTATATGTAGATCCAAGGTGGAGGATAAGAAACAGCCAGTTGTATGGGAGCCATGAGATTATCATTGTTGATGTTCGCATCTTTGTTTTATTTTCATGTTAATATTACTGCAGCCATACATTATAATATTAAAAAGCATCTTTTGAGGCAAATCACTTATCATGTCCTATACTTACATATTTTGAATAATAGCCAACTATGGCACATCGCAAACCGAATATCAAGTCTTGTAGTCCCAAGCAACTGAGTCTTACCAATCATGATGCAACAAGCTACAATTCGAACAATACAATTTTTTATTTTCCAAGCTATAGATCTTGCAACTTTGCAATATTATTAATGCAAGCCGTAGATATTGCACAAAGGAAGACATGCCTACAAAATTAGCGACGTAAATAAGCAATAGATCTTGCAGTTCGCACAATAAAGCTCTCTAATTCACAAGCTATAGATCTTGCAACTTCGTAAACTTAATTAGGAAAACCATCGATCTTGTAAAAAAGGTAGATAATCCTACAAAACATCAACAAAAGCAAGCGATAGATCTTGCAGGTTCGCACAATAAAAACTTAATTTTGCAGGCTATATATCTTGCAAAAAAGGAAAATGTGCTGTCTAAGATACAAAAGAAATAAATGACACGGCTTTGCATGGTAGATGTTGAAGGCCTTCATTACGAAAGAAATAGATCTCTTACATAAACATATATACAAATAAGGGAAAAGGCAAAAATCACATACAAACCTTCGATAAAAACTAGTTAATTCACAAATATTGCACTTGATTGACATTAGTAGGAGTCGGCCAAGATTTTATGGCATTGATCTCGGACTCATGAACTTCAATTCCATCTTTATACTAAAAAAATCTAAGAAAAATAACTTCTGAAGCACAAAAAGTAAAATTCTTGATGTTTTTAGAATAGGTCAATGTATCATCGAAGAAGACCACAAAAAAAACAACTAATGAACTTTCTTAAGACAGTATATTTCATCAACCACATAAATGTACTAGGAGCATTAGTTAAACTTAAAGGGCATAATGATCCATTCTTGCAATCTAAACTTAATGTGAAATGAAGTATTCAATTCATAAGATTTTTCACACAAATTTAATGATAACCTTGAGTAAGATCAATCTTAGTATAAACCAAAGAACCATGTAAATCCTCAAGCATATCATCTAACTAGGTATAGGATGTCGATAATAATGATAATCTTGTTAATAACATGACATTAAATACATATTTTCCATATTTTATCTTTCTTAGGAGCTAAACATATAGGTACACCACAAGGACTTAAAGATTCACACATCCCCTTTTTCGAGAAGACTATCAACTTGTTGTTGTAAGTCCTTTGTTTCCTCCGGATTGGCTTTGTAAGCAGGTCGATTGTGTATCATAAAATGCATGAATAGCCTCACGAGGAAATTTTGGTCGCATAACAAAGAAAGAAGGTAGAGGAGTATGATGTGAATATAGGGTTTTAGATGACTTACCTGGATCCTTGGTCGACTTAGGATTTTGTGCGGCGTAATTAGGTTTTGGTTAAACCCTTTGAGAGTTTAAATTTGACAACTTTTTGGGGTTTAGGAAGTAATTCAGCCATTATGCTCTCCTTGTTGACTTTCATTCCTTTTTGTGAATCGCACACTTTTAGAGGAAAGAGAGGATCGAAGTTAGACCTTGCCTTAACCTTTATCACTGTGGTTTTGTTGGAGATGCCCATCGTGAATTGATTTCCTGTCCAACTTCTAAGTTCATCCGACAAAATATGACTAGCACCTATACAAATTAACATCACATAATATAGAATATCGATACTTTCGGATAATAAAGTTAATCATCCATTTTTTGGTAATTTTAGTTCACTGCAACCATTTAACCAAATCAGTTTTTATGGAGATGGATGAGCGGTGACAAGCAATTATAAAGACTTTACTAAGTTATTAGAAACAGTATTAGCACATGATATTCCATCTATTATCATAAATAAATTCTTTCAAAAGGCAATGAGTATGGAAGTATTAGAAAGTTGTACTTCAAATTCAGCCACATGAGAATTGAGAGATTTCCATGAAACAAAATTACCTTGTGTTTCTGGATCTTGCTCACCTCGATCATCAATGATGATCTTTTCATCCACTTCTACCTCACTTTCATAAATGCAGGCATATTGGCATATTCATCTTCATCGTTCCCTTCCTCCATTGTTTTCATGATTCAAGCATGGGGGAAATTGGATTGCAAATGGTAGGAGTTTTAGAAAAAACACCTTGAGAGTAATTTTTGGGCTTATTGGGATACCATGATTTGGAGGAGAACTTGGCTACTTTAGGTGAAGTTCTAAGCATACAACAGTAAGCAACTCTAATTCAACCAGTTGGTGAAAAAGGAGATTAAGAAGACACTTTTGGGTATCCTTTCTACTAACAAAATTCTTGAGAGAGATGAATATATACTCTAAGTAAATTTCTAGAAATACATGGGAAATTGTTGGAGAGAGTATAGTGGGGGTAGTACAAAGTTTCTTCAAGGGGGAGACAATTCTAGAATTCCTGAACCAAGTTTTAATATATTCCCTAAGGTAAATAAATTAACCTCAATTTGCAACTGATTATAGTCTAATTGCGTGATGTTCAATACACGGTAAGTTGATAACTAAAGTGATTTGTGCAAGACTTTGTGAGGTGTTGCCAAGTTTGATTAGTGAGAATCCAAGTGCTTTTGTGAATGGTAGAGGCATATCACATAACATTCTTTTAACATAAGAATTGTTGCTTAAGTATAATGTTGAAGGCATGAAGAGGAGTTGTATAGTTAAAGTAGACATTATTAAAGTTTTTTATTGTATAAACTTGAAGTTTCTAATCAAATGGCTTGAGCTTTTGAAGTTCCTCGAGGTTATGGTAAATTATATGAATAAAAATACTATGAAATCTTGATTTTGTTTGGCTTGGAATGAGAAGTATTCTAGAAGTTTCTTGGGAAGAAGAGGAGTTAAACAAAGGGATCCTTTATCCCTCTTATTTTTATATTTAAGCAAGGAGTAGGATCTGAAATCCGTGAGGTCGCAAATAAATCACACGAGAGATCTAATCAACCCCAAAACACTTTATAAAGATAAATATTTGTGTTGTTTCTCTCATACTACTACGAAATTACAAAGGGTTGATAGTGGCAAGTCTTGGGTCGTCCATAGAGATGCTAGGAATTTAAAAGTTAGCTACGCGAAACTCGCAATCGGATCGTCAATTTGATGAGGTTTCGGAAATAGTCAATATGCGAACAAGGTTTTTTTTGGGGGGAGGGTTTATCGATCAACTATAAAGCATGCAAGTGCAGGAGAATAAATGATATTAGGCTAGTACTTGGGGATATTTGCGTTACATGATCTGTAGAATACTTTGATCTTAGATTCTATAAATATAAGACATATAAACCTATACTAATATTTATGTTAGATAGTATGGTAGATAGTCAGCTCTTCCCTTTGCTTGTCACACAGAGGTGCTCATGTTTTATTCTATTGATACCACCTTCGTAATTAGGAAAGTGTGTCAAGCGACCCGGCCATTATGCGCTTCTCTTTGTAATGCCCCAGCTCAAAATTGCAGGGGACATTTATTACAATGACAAACTTCTAACATTTATTCTTGTCTATAGTGGAAGCGGGAAAGTTTAAACGATAAATGGTAATTGCATAATAAAAAAATGTGTCTTTAAACGAAATAAATTAAACTAAGGAGTAGGGATGCAGGTATTATTCACTTGTTATTCGTCACGCTTGTACCTTATCTAGTTCTTTTACCAAAAAATATTTTAAAAAGATTGGGGGTCAGCTTTCGCCCCGTGAGGGTTTCAAATTTGCTATTATTTTTCGTGATGCAAACGGGATGTTGTGCATGCATGCAGTTTTAAGAAAATAATTTTATGCACTTGAAATAGTAAGTGGGAAAGCATACCATGCATGATCAGTCACAAGTAATATTGTATACAAATAATTTCTCACAATAATATATCAGACAGTATATCACTTAACATTATAATAACATCACATAGAAAAAGATACAGGTCGGGTGGGAGGTTATCGAGTCAATCTTCTTATAGCCTCAGAACGGGATCCTGATAATCACTCCATGTTATGCCGAACACACCAACGGTCATCAGGCTAACAAGTAGACCAACGTCATTTGTCACGGGAGGGTATATCTCGAGATAGTCGACGGAACCTAAAGAAATCTAACAAATCAATCACTCCATATGCCGACCTCACAAGGTTTCAGTTCTTCAATAGGGTTTTGGGATTCTAGGGCTAGCATTACAGATACAGGAAGTAAAGTAACACAGTTCAGGCTATAGGCGATAAAGTACAACAATAGTAACATGTAAACAATCAAGAGCAAGTTAGGAATGTACATCCATAGTAACAGGTAAGCAGTCAAGAGCAAGTCAGGCTATGGGCGATAAAGTACACCCATAGTAACAGGTAAAAAGTTAAGCAGAATTCAGGCTTTGGGTGATTAGGTACACCCATACTTACTAAGTACACGATCAAGATCAAGATATGCATATGCAATGCATAAAACCGGCTCGTGAATTTTATTTGAAATAACGGAGTTCGGTAATATAATTAGAAAAACTACTTTAAAACATTTGATTTTGAAACATCAGGAATAAATTTTAAAATGATTGTAAAATAGCTTTTGGCTTTCAAAGTGTTTTATTGAAAAGGTTTAGAAAATGTTTGGTTTAAAAACGGTTTTGATAATTTTTGGGAAAGGTAGAAACCCTCACATTTCTATGAATTTGAGAACTATGATTATCGTTGAATCTGCAAATGTCATTTATCACAAACTTATTAAAATTTATTTCAAGTTCTACATAACATAGTGAAACCTTAAAACTAATATGAAATTGAAGGATTCACTGCTGACTAGTACTCACGAAAACGACCATAACTGCACATCATCCCAAAAAATACGAACTTTGAATCCTTGAAAACTATAATTCTATAGATTTCGTTTCATATTTTACACTTTAAATTCCATACACCATTACCTCTTAAACCAATCGCTATAACACAGACTAGAACAGATTAATTTAAAACTAACCAGTACTCACGATAACACTCATAATTCATCACAAATTATTCCAAAAATTATGAAATATAAACCTTAAAAAACTAGATACATATAGATTTAGTTTATGCTTTGAATTCTATACATTTTAAGGGTTAAAAATCACTATAAAATGAACTAAAATAGATTAATTTACCACTAATCAGTACTCACAATAACAGTTATAACTCATCACATATTATTTCAAAAATTACAAAATTTAAACCATTAAAAACTGGACTCAAATAGCTTTCATTAGACATTTTACATTTTGAATTCCATACATATTTACCCCTGAAACAAATCCATGTAAAAGAAACTGAACAGGTCAATTTACAACTGACTAGTACCCACCAGAATAGTCATAACTCCTGACATAATATTCCAAAAATTATGAAATCTAAACGCTTAAAAACTAGACTCCAATATCTTTCGTTCGAGAGCCACGACTAACAAAAATGTGTAGATACATCTAAGATAGCATAGATCTATACATTGGAATAAAATATAGCTAATTCTATTCGGAACCTAACATACAATTTGCCTTCCATTCACTCACTACTTTATCAGAGCATTAACAAAAACCTATAGATAAATTCTACATAAGCAAAAGATCTATAGATAGGAATAGAGATATTTCAAAACTCTATTCCAAGTATTCATGGATGTCAACCATGTTGAGAGTTGGGGCACACTACCACATTAGGTCTTCTAAGGGTTTCAGAGCGCACATGACATATATGCATGATTTCACTATCACATGACAGGGCCTCTAGCACCATTGTTTTTTAGCCAAAAAAACCAATGCTCAAGTAACCGGTGAACATATTTCACCGGTTTTTTAAAAACCGGTGACCAAGTAGCCATTTTAGCACCGCTTTTTTTGGGCACTGGTTTTAAAAACTGGTGCCCAAGTAGCCAGTGAAAAAAACCGGTGCCAGAAACTAGTAACGAAGAAGTTGATTTTATAATCTATCCCTATTACTATCTATGTCACGGAAATGTCAATAAAGCAAAACCAAAAGTATACCAGCTATCAATAGCTTGTTGAACTGCATCAGTACTTCCATACTGACAATATGCTCTAGCTCTTCCAAACTGACAATTGTGAATACATCTCCCCAAACATTAGTGCAGTTTTTTAATCCTGTTTAGATAAATGTAGATAAATTGTCAATGAAATGCAACAACCCAGAACGTCCCAGTCATACACTACATATTTGACAGTATTGAATAAAGCTTCCATCAAAGCATCATGAAAAATATCTATCTTTTACCTATTCAGCTGAACTCATGGACTAATACATGATCTTTGGATGTGGAATCATCATAAAAAGGATTGATTGTTGTCAAAGCATATCCATGAATTTGATCATACAAAAGGTATTTTCACCATTATGGGAACAAATTTGATCTAACATGCTAATTAGCTCCAGATTTCTCCATTCAAACCTACTGAATAGACATTGTTGATGAACATGCAAAAGTTTGTAGTTTTCGGATTGTTGCCGCTCAATTCTGGATGGCAAGACTTCATGCAACATTGTGATCACCTAATCAAGCTAGAACAGATAACAACACCAATCGAAACAACAACCTCATTCACTAGAAACTCCCACAACTACCACTTAAATGCATGTGAGCTAATTAGACATAGAATAGCATTGGCATTAGATTATTAGCTCTTCATGGGAGCCACAAAACTTATCCCTAATTCTGTAACCAACCAAAATTCAATTGCAAAACGAATTCCAAGAACCAGGAACATTTACAAGATTACAGTTGAAACTTTGTAGCAACATCATCCACTGACAATATGCTAAGTTTCTAGTCTATATTTCTTGATGCTATAATGCGGCTTCAATTATTCAAACATAGTAAAAAACTACCAAAGTAGGGTAATTACCCCTCGATGACCATGGGCTCCAAGCCGGCAGAAATGTTCTCCTCCGCAGCTCGGCCGCCGTCAGTCACCGCCATGAGGGTTTTCTGGAAATCAACGGCTCCGTTTTTTCCATGGAAATGAACGATTTGGATGTGTGGAAAGCATGGGAGAAAGAGCTATGAACAGAAATTAATGGTGGTGCTGCCTATTGGAAACAGAGAAGAGGGGGCTGGGGTGTTCAAATTGCCCGACCCGACCTGTCCCATTTTGACCGGGCTCATATGGGTCGGGTTGGGTCAATGTCCCATTTGGGTCAATGTGGGTCGGGTTAAAATGGGCCGGGTCAAAACGGGTCGGGTCCGATTTTGACCCAAATCAACCTGTTTTGATCCATTTGCAATTTTACCCAATTTTCTTTAAAAAAAATCATAAGAAAATTTAGTTTAATACAAAATATCCCCCATTAATTTAATTCATAAACAAGTTTAACATTCTTGGTTTTTTTATAAAACTAAAAATAATTTTGCAAAACTACTATGAGTCCGTCTCTTGAAAGACGGTCTTTCCATAAGTCATGAAAATACCAAGATTTAAAGTGTAAATTAGAAGAAATTAAGATAAAATTTTCGGGTTGCATGAACTGAGTTATTAAATTTATAACTACTACACGTTGCATAATAAAACTTTGATATGCACCAAAGACATTTTACCTTTTATTATTCTGATTAAACCTCGTCTTTCCATAAACCTGTGAAAAGACCATCTTTCCCAAAACTTTGCCAACTACTATTAATTATAATATATATATATATATTAATATATGAAATATATATTCATAATTGTATAAATAAATTTTAGTAAAATTATATTTTTAAATGAAATATTAAAAGTATTCTAACTAATCAAAATGAAAATATTTGTATTTTTCTTTATTAAGTGAATAATTTATAATTAAATATAATAAAATATTCTTATTTTAAATTATATAAAAATAAATCATAATTTATTTATTATTTAAATATTATTACATTTAAAAAAATACTTCATTTAAAAAATTACTATTTTTATATGATTTTGGTCAATTTGGGTCGATTTGGGTCGACCTATGACCCAGTCCGACCCGACCCGACCCATTTATCCCAAAATTTTGAGTCAATTCGAGCCGGATAGCTGACCCGCCCCGACCCATGAACACCCCTAGGCCTGATGATGGAAATTAATGGTGGTGCTCCCCCATCTTAATAAATGGAAACCAAGGGAGTAAGAGCCAAATGTTGAAGAGCAAGGGACAAATGAATAGAGTAAAAGAGAATAGGTTGTTCATCATTTTTCGTTTTATATGCTTGGTTAGGGTTTTCCTTATTGGGTCTTTTTTTGGGCCAATAAGTTTACTAACATATAAAAAGTCAATTAAAAATTAATTAGATAGAGATGACTTAATTATGTATAGGTATAAATGTTAATCAAATAGAGTAAAATGTGAATGGAAGGGGCTCGAAAGTCAACATTGATTACGTGTACACAATTTTGGAAAATAACACTGTGACCCAAAATTGTATTTCCCCATTATCCATTGCTCCAAAATACATGATTTTTGTTATACTTACATAAATATAAAAATATTAAATAATATATATTTTTGGTGAATGTGGGAAAACGCTAGTAGATGTTCCAAAGTAATTTAGAGTTGATTATATAGAAGTAAGGAAGAGAAATTGGAAAGAATTCCTTATATGTTCTTGTGCCCGATCGATGATAAATATTCCGTTACATATTTGGAAAATAAAATGGGGGTGTATAGGGAAGCACCATGTTCGAGCAGATTTCAATTTGGAGTTACGAGTAAAGTTTTTTACCTTTTGCACTTACGTCCCTCCAAGAAATTTGGAATTGTAGCATCACGAAATTGGCGACGCCAAAATTCAATTGAATAATATACGATTGCGACTTTGCGATTTGGGCATGTATGGGAGAATGGAAGGGCCTCGAAAGTAAACATTGATTACTTGTACACAATTTTGGAAAATTACACTATGGCCTAAAATGTGTTTCCCCACTATCCATTGCTCCAAAATACATGATTTTGTTATTCTCATCTAACTATAAAAATATTAAATAATATATATTTTTGGTGAATTGTGGGAAAGCGCTAGTAGATGTTTTAGAGTAACTTATAGTTGATTAAATAGAAGTAAAGAAGAGAAATCGGAAAGGATTACGGATATGTTCTTGTGACCAATCGATAATAAATATTCCATTACCTATTTGGAAAATAAAATGGAGGTGAATAGGTAAGCACTACGTTTGAGCAGATTTCAAATTGGAGTTACGAGTAAAGTTTTTACTTTTTGCAGTTAGGTCCTTTCAAGAAATTTGGAATTGTTGCATCGTGAAATTGGCGATACCAAAATTCAATTGAATAATATATGATTGCGAATTTACGATTTGGGCATGTATGGGTTAATTGAAGGGCCTCGAAAATCAACATTGATTACTTGTACACAATTTTGAAAAATTACATTGTGGCCGAAAGTTGTGTTTCCCCTTCATCCATTGCTCCAAAATACATGATTTTTGTTATTCTTACCTAAATATAAAAATATTAAATAATATTTTTTTGGTGAATTGTGGGAA
>JAULKM010038544.1:0-13302 GCA_032355605.1 Rubia tinctorum
AAGTTCTTAGGGCCCCTTACTGCTCACGAGAGATAGACATCGAGGAGTGGACTTCTCGGCCTAATTACCAATCAGCGCTGAAAGTCGATAAAATGATTAGAGTTTTAATTAGTAGGAGCTCCGGTTCGATCCAAAAGCTATGTGTTCATTATCTCTCCCTTTCCAATACCTTCGACTTCATTGCTGAACAGTAAGTCTCTTAATTAGTTCAAATTTGTATATGTTCTTTTGTTTGTATTGATTCTACTTTGGGGGTTATGGCTTTGGATGATTTTGATTGATCTTGTTTTCAAATCATCTAGTGGGGAGCTTCTCGTTTGAATTCATATGATAATGTTTTTGCTCCTCAATACCAATTAAAATCCTAGATCCCTTTGCCTTGAAATTTTATTCCTGTCTTTGATTAGATACTTTTGACCCGATTCAAAAAATTAGAGATAAAATATGGAGCTATTATTAGATAATACATTTAAGTTTTTAATTTTTTTAATGTCACTTGCAAATACAATCTTGTCAATGTGTATTTTTCTGAGGAGACATAATATTTCTTTTAAATTCTTTCAGTGTTGGTTCCTTGCATACACTCAAAGTTCCTGGAAGTCTGATGTCTGGTGCGTGGATACAAAATGTTGCAGCAAATCTCGTGAATGTGACCTACTTGGATTTGAGCTACTGCAACAACATCAGTGCCAGGGGATTAGAAACCATCGGGAGGAACTGTCCCTCTCTCTCTAGACTCAACCGGAACATGTATCCTTTACCTGATATTCCCCCACCAAATGATGAAGTTGTTGCGATGGCATCCACGATGCCGTCTCTCAAGCACCTTGAATTGGTTCATGGAGCTGTTGATACCTGGGATGTTATGCTAATGATCCAGAACTGCAGTAAACTTGAGTATTTGGATATAACAGGATGCGGGATGGTGATTCTGGATGAACAGTTTGTTCAACAACATTTTCCAAAGTTGCGAGTGTTGGGGCCTGGTCCCTATGAGCACATTCTCTGGGAGTTTTAATGGAGACGGCGCGTATATTTGAAACAAACAGGCTGCTTGTGGTTAGATAGCTAAATGATATTACATTATAAACAAGTTCCTGATGAAAGTTCATGTTTTATTGTATTTGTCATTTTATGTGTTTTAGTTTAAGACTAAAGTTCTATAAGACTGGATTCTTGTCTGATTTCTTGATTTTTGGAACAATTTAAATGGCTTTTGTTATAATTCAGACATGGAAAGATTTTCATGTGCTACAATATCCACACATTAAAATTCTAGTAAGACTTATTTCCGATATTTTCAAACTCATCAACACTCTCATGAACTAATTAAGACTTCATAATCTCCATATACTTATTTATCAATGGACTAATTCACTTTGATAATAATTAAACCTTAATCTTGAATCTTGAATCTTGAATCTTGAAAGAGAGTAGGACTAATTTGTGTTTATTGATCGAGTGTTGGATTGCTCTCTCACTCGTTTCCATATTAAAAAATTGGATTATTTTTCCGGATTTAAGGATAGTCGAATTTTCGAAACAGCTCTCCCACCCGGGAATTGATGACAACCTCACTGCAAACCTTACTAACAGTAATTCGGAACCTCTCTAGTCTTTGCCTGTCCTTGGCCTCATTCAACATTTCAATTTCTTTAACTCCTTTTTTTTTCTCTCTTTACTTAGTCAGAGTTATTAAAATAATTAGGGAAAATTAAATACCTTTTTCAGATGAAATAAATTTGAGAAAGAACTTTTGTTATTTTTTATATTCTCCCCAACTAATTAACTTCCCTTTTTAATACCGGATAGCATAATTTGCATCGGGTAATTAAACAATTTTCTTTTCTTTTCTTTCATAAACCTCAATAGAAAAGTTCTGCAGTAAACTACGTGTTTTGCTAATTCTTTATCCCATTTTATTAAAGCTGAAAATAATAGAATACAAAGTTTGGGCTGAAAACGATATATGAGCCTTTGCATAGGATCGACAAATGGGCGAGCGAATAAAAAATGAGTTAGGTAAATGGGTAATTAAAAAAATATGAGTATGACCCATTTCGTCTCATTTTATGATGGATTAAAAAATGTGTAGGGTTAAAACGGGTCAGGTTGAAACTCGCTCAACACGGGTGTTGAAAATAATTCAACTCGCGGATCAAAAATGGGTAAACCGCAGGTTTCTAACAATATATGAACCCATATGGGTTTATGTACCAACTCATATGGGTAAAACCCGAGGATTTCAACCTATATGAGTTTATGTACCAACCCATATTGGTAAAACCCGCGGGTATACAGGTTTATGTACCAACCCATATGGGTAAACCTGCGGGTTTCAACCCACATGAGTTTTTATACCAACCCATATGAGTAAACCGGCCGGTTTCAACCCATATATTGACCCATATGAGTTTATATACCAACCATAATAGGTGAACCCGTGGGTAAACCTGCGGTCAACCCACAAACCCAACCCGTACGACCCATAAATTTTCAACTACCTAATAGACCCACTACCCGTTTTACCCAAACTCATCTAGGTTTGAAATTAGACAACCCACTTGACTCGCGGGTTACAGGTCTTCTTTGTCACCCCTAATTTTGCCTCTTTGTACCATATTAATGCTTAAGCACCTAAAAACTAAATGCCACACTTGATTACAATTTTTGCAATAAAGAAACATCTCACCTATTGATGAAGCTATTTTCAACCATCACGTAGGATTCCGAACTTCAGCCTCATGAAAATTTAATATACAAGACACTGCCTTAGAGTGATCGGGGACGCTATGCAGGAAGTGAAACCTTTTGCGATAATCTTTCAGACGAACTTTCCCTTTCAACGACTCTAACACTGTATAATGTCTCTCTTACTTTCCCTTACACAGGAATCACATCGGCAGCTCCGCCATGGGCAAACCCAAACATCCCGATTACCACCTTCGCTGACACCCTAGAACAACAAAAACCCACCTTAGACACAATTATCCTACACCCACACTTCAATTACAAGGAAGAGGTAGCGTTTCTTTACACTGAAGAAGAAATCGACCAGATTGCAATCCCATATGCCAAAGCTCTCATAGGCAAGTTCAGCAGGGGAATGCCAACTAGTTACTTGTGAGACGACAAGCTAGTTACTTGTGTGATTTATGAGCTGATAGTCTTTAGAAATTGTTTTTTACTAGTATATTTTTTCCATTATAATTATGAATAGTGTACGTTAACTTGCAATATTTGTGTACATTAAAGAATTTAGTTGAGAAAGAAAAGGTGTTCCGTGATCCATTACAGCAGTCCCAGTTGCTAGAAACATGTTTGTCTGTGGAAGCAGAGGAGCTTGAACCTATTGTTGAAGAAGATGAGACTCTTAATGGAACTCCAAGTAATATTATGGATATATTAGTAAGCTGTTTGTGCATTATTACCTTCACTAATTTCTTCTTTATAACATTTGATATGCCTATAATGGTCCCTCACAGAAGATGGTAGTCATTCTTCCGATGATAGGAGGAGGGGAAAGAAGGAATAAAATATTGGTGCAGACGATGAGTGAGTGAGTGAGACTCATCATATCATAGTTATAATCATTATCATACTCATTAGTACTCTTTGATCAAACTTGGCATGAGAGTGGCTTCGATCTCAAAAACTAACGTGGGCTTAAGTTTTCATGGACAAAGATCATGGATAATGATCAAGAAGATCATTAATTATATATTAGAGTATTATGTATATAATACTATATATATAATTAATGATCTTCTTGATCATTATTCACATTTATTGTAGTTAACATTGTATTTGTGAAAATATTGTTTGAATTAAAAATGACGGTTATGTAAGACCGGAGACTAGAGTGAAAATAGGGAAATGGAAAATCAAATTTAGGGGGGGGGGGAGGGGTCAAATTACAGTTATTATTTTATCGGTGCCAGAATGAAAAATGCAAAAGAAAATAAATGGAGGAGCATCCTGCAACTAAACAAAAAAGAATAGAAACAGGATCATTTCATTCTTCTCGCAATATCCATCGTCGGCACCTCACCTCTCCACCGTCCCCGCCTTGCCTTCTCCACCGTCGATCTGGCATGTGTTTTCTACATTCATCCTTCGATTGCCAAAAACCTAGCACTGAAATCGATCCCCAAAATTGAGTGCCAAAAACCTACCTCTTCTCACTGAAATCAATCGCAAGATTCCTACCCTTCATTCATTGAAATCGATCAGCCGCAAGGGCAGTGACGTGCAGAATATCTCTAGTGAGGATTTGCATAATGCTGGCGTCAGATTCACGAAATTTCCGATTTGTTTGGCCTCTATTTTTTTAAGTCGGTCGTCGGATACCTAACCCTAAAATCGATTGTCAAAAAAATATACAGTGAGGATTTGTAGAACTCTGGCATCATCAGGGTCGAATTCCGGTAAGACTGTAGTCGTCGGAATGGATTTGGGTTGAATTGGTATAAATCAGTTCAGTTTGGGCTGAAAAATATATTTGTTGGTCTAATGTTGGGCCTTAATACTGTAGATCACATATAACTTTTTTTTTGAAAATCATTCAAAGATGTTGGGGAAAATGCCCAATAGCGATTACAATAAGTGGAATTAACATCAAACCTAACTACCCTCTAGCAATAACTAACATATTGAAATGATATCTAAATTACATGTCAATCAGACTGATCGTCTGTACTATTACAGATCAGAGATCAAGTAAAAATTGTAACATCACCCTCGATCGGGGATAATAACTCTCTTCCCGAAAATCATGTCCACTTGGCAGAGAGGAGCGTATCACACATCAATATCACTGTGCTAAACAGGGATCTTCTACAAATATAACACCACTTGATCCAACCATGATCTATGATGCCCAAACTGTAAACATCTTGAAAAACATAGATCTGACGAACCCAGATTAATGGAAACCCAAAATTAGAACTAATAACAAAATTACAAACACATGATCTTTATAACCATATCGAGAACAATACATCAACGTGAACAACTAAATCAACTTATCATCAGGAACACAACGATCTAATCGATCGGGTCAAAGAACAAAACTAATTTGTGGAGATAAATCTCACACTTATTCAACCACAGTGTTTGCACTTTGATCAAGCAACCAATGCAGACATGGGCAGATCGGGTGTCAAAAAAATGGGGAAGAAAGCACAGGCAAGAGTGAGGATTGAAGTTGAGGAGAAATGGGGGAATGAAAATTTATTATATAATGGAGATTTCGGGAGGAATTAAGGTCTAATGGGAGTTCATAACAACTTGAATGAGGATATTAATGAGCTAACACTCACAATGGAAGTTGAAATATCAGATTTGGGCAAAAAACAAGAAGTACATACTCTGGGGTTTTACCCACCTATAAAGAGTAATGTGCAGAAAATAGAAGAAGAAGGGAGTTCAAATGTTGAAGAAGTGAAAACTGAAGGGAATAGGTTATCATGGGGAGATAGAATGGAAGGTGAAGAAGGTAAATCTTAGAGCTCTCTATTTATAGAAGAATTGAAAGAGGTGAAGTATTACAGTCAAATCACGGTGGAGGGAATGGAAATGGGGGAAATTACAAAAGAGGAGGTAGAAGAAAGTGCAAAACACTAGGATTCTACGGCAGTGTGCAAGGTGTATGGAAGTAATCTACCATTCCGAATTATGGAAGGATTTTTTTGCCAAAATAGAGGGTAAGAAACAACTGAAGGTATGGATCATTGATAAGGGTGTTTTTCTTGTAACTTACGTCGAAATTATGCAAAGATGAGATAATAGAATGAGAAAAGTGCTTTTATAACCCTACCTAATTGATATAAGTGTCAATATAACCTTTTAATAACTGAAAGTGCAGATATAACCCTACCTAGTTAATGTAAGTGCTAATATAACATTTTCGATGGAAATGTCAATTTTAACCATTTACGAATGTGCTAATATAACCCTATAAGTTTTAAGAATATGCTGATATAACCCTATAAATTTTAAGAATGTGCTGATATAAACCTATCAGTGGTCTAACAGCGGTCCGGCGGTGGTCGGCGGTGGTCCGGTGGTGGCCAACGGTGGTCCGGCGAACTCAAATTCATATTTTAATACTAAGGGTATTTTGGACATTTTACATACAATCAACGCCAAAAATGGGGTTTGAGGGTTATATTGGCACTTACATTAACTAGTTAGGGTTATTTTTGCACTAAAAATTATCTGAGAGTTAAATTGGCACTTATGTCAAGTAGGTAGGATTATATTGGTATATATCCCGAATAGAATCTAGTAATATCTACTTTGAAAGAAAACGTGTGATTATGAAACTCTGGTCCCCTAATATTGATTTTTCTGAGCTGAATACAGTTCCAGTTTGGGTGCAATTACCTTTACTTCTTATGGTTTATTGGCAACCAAAGCTTATTAGCAAAATCACGAGTCTCATTCGTAATACTATATGTCTAGATAAAACCACTCTAGATAAAGAAAGATAAACTTTAGCCCAGGTGAAGATTGAGATTGAAATCGGTGATTTTGTGCCTGCTAAGACATTATACTTGAATGAGAAGAAAGTGACTGTGCAACATTAGTTAATATTTCAGTGGAAGCCTGTAAAATGCAAATGTTGTGGTTTGTTAAGGTATAAAGAAACAAATTGCAGAAAAGTGGAAAATCTGAAAAATGAGGAGAAAGCCAGGAGAATATGTCCCAGGGAAAAAATAATTAGGTGTGGGAGAAGAAAAATGAGATTAAAGTGGGCAGTTACAGTAACATGCCAATAGAGTGTGAAGTTGATGAGAAGAAGATTTAAAAGGGGGAATGCTCTCATGAATCTGAATAAGGGAGGAAGGATCTGTGGAAAATTTAAAAAAATGGAGGAACTGAAGGAAAAAGAAAGAACTCATAACTGTGGCTGGAAAATAGCACCTAAAATGTGCCGACCCCCTCCCTCCTGATAATGAGTAATTGGTTGACCAGGAACATAAGGGGATTGAAACTGGTTGACCTGGAATATAAGGGGATTGAATAAAGGTAGTAAGCATGGCTTAGTGAGGATGTTCTGCATGCAGAATAGAGTTGGTCTTCCAGAACTGCTTGAAACAAAAATTTAAAAAGAAAAACAGGATGACGTCTGCAAAAGTATTGGGTTAAGGTGGAACTTGGAGACAAATGAAGATGTGGTAAATGGAGGAAGAATGTGTGTTTCATGGAACTCTGATTTATTTAAAATTAAAGTGTTAGATAAAGGAGAGCAATGGATATATTTAGAGTGCTTAATCAGAGCCTTAAATCAGGAATGTTTCTATACAGTTCTACATGGTTACAATATTGTTTTTTAAAGAGAACAAGTGTAAGCTTATCTAAAAGGATTGGGGAAAAAAATAGAACGTGGATTATGATATGGGATTTCAATCCACCTCTTGAATTAAATGACAGAATGGGAGGGCTTCCAATGGATGAAAAGAAACAATAGATTTTCAAGAGATGATGGAAGAACTGGAGGTTGTGGAAATCAAAACAATAGGTCGACAGTACACTTTGTGCAATAGAAGAATGGGGATGAAATGATACTTAGCAAGATTGAAGGGGGGGGGTCATAAATCAGGAATGGGTGGAAAGCATGAAAAGAGTTCATTGTGGAGTGAAGTACAATCCACTATCAGATCATATGCCACTGATCATCAGATTAAAAGGACATGATCATAAATTTATAAGGCCTTTCAGGTATTATAATTTCTATGCTTTATCTGATGTATTTGCTGGTACAATGAAGCCTAAATGGAGAAATGGGGATAATAGAACTTTGAATGGAATTGTTGTTACCTTGAAGAACTTGGAGAAACCTTTATCAAGGTTAAATATAAAGTGAATTTGAGGCTATAGGGGAAAATGTGGAGAAATGTATGGAAAGATGGAATGAAGCACATAAAAAGTTGAATGAGGTTCCCTTAAATACAAAATTACAGGAGGCAGAATGCAAAACCAGGAAACAAGTTGAAACCTTTCAGAACGCAGAGATTGAGGAGAAGTTAGTTGCTCATTTCACTAATCAATTGGCAAGAAATGCAAAAACTGAAACATTAGATAAAGGTATTGTGCAGTATGGAGAGACTCTTAGTATTCAACAACATGCAAATCTAATCAAACCAATTTCAGATGAAGAGATTACAAATGCTCTAAAAGGGATTCACTCATATAAGAGTCCTGGGAAATATGATTTTTTCAAGTTATATCTTCAAGGAAGCATGGAACATAGTGGGGGATGATGTGATTATGGTACTAAAAGGATTATTTCAAGGAGATGAAATACCAGACAGATTAAGCAATGCAGTGGTTACTCTAGTTCTAAAGATCCTTCAGCCTTAGGTAGCATTTGATTGCAGGCCTATTGCATGCTTTTCTGTCATTTATAAAATGATTATAAAAATCATTTGTGATAGATTAAGTGATATACTGCCAACCATAATAAGTGAAAATCAAAGTGCATTTGTTAAAGGTAGGCATATAGCACGTAATCTTTTGTTAGCACGGGAATTGTTGGCCGAGTATAAGAATGATAGTATGAGACCTAGTTGTGTGCTTCAGTTGGATGTAAGTAAGGCATTTGATAATATAAGCTGAAAGCAAAAGCATCTGTGGAAATGGCTAAGTGTGTTGAAGTTCCCTAATCTCATGATAGCATGGATAAAAAAATGCATCACCAGCTCTTCCTTTTGTCTATATATTAATGGACAGTTTTCAGAAACCTTCAAAGCATGAAAGGTGTGAAGCGGGGAGATCAAATGTCACCACTTCTCGTTGTGGTATGTATGGAACATTTAACAAGAATGTTGAACATAAGTTTTAAAAGGAAGAAAGCTGAATATCATCAAAGGTATGAAAAAGTGGGAGTTCACTCTTTGTTGTTTGCAGATGATTTACTCTTGCTTTGTGCAGCAAACAAGAAAACATTGGAAATTATGAAAATGTACTTAAAACGTTTTATAGGATAGCTTGTCTAGGCATAAATGAAGCCATATCAAAAATGTATTTTTTTTAAATGGATGAAGTGGAAAAACATATGTTAGCTGCAGTATTACAAGTGGTGAAAGAGGATCTACCTATGAAATACTTAGGTAAGTAAAACTGGGAAAGTAATAAATGGGGAAATTTATAACAAGATGAAATGAGGGGATGATACAAAATTTAAAGATCGACTGATCTGGCTCAAGAAAATACACCCTAAGCATATATTCTTTCTATGGCTGATCATGATCAATGGGAAATGGAAACAAAATAGAGGCTTCATGAATATGAAATCTTAAATGATCAAACTGATTGCAGTCTGTGTGGCACGAAGATGGAAACGGTGCAAAACATTTTTGTCTGTTATGATTATGTAAAAAAACCATTTGAGATCCAGAAGATGGCAAATTGCAGCAACATGAGACACCTGAAAATGAGGTTGTATCAGACGGACATGAGACACCTGAAAAAGAGGTTGTATCAGATGGCACAGAGATTTTTTTTGAAGAAGTTGATTTTGTCTTGCATCGGTCTATATAACATCTGGATAGAATGCAATAGAGGGGTGTTCAATCAGCAAGAATTGAAAGTGGAAACACTGGCATTTCAAACATCATCAGAATGAGATCGGATGGCGCAAAGGACATGAAAGAAGAATCTTAACAGTATGATGTGCTTAGTTTTGATCGAGGAAGGAAATACAATGTAGATTTGAAAAGGTAAAGTGATGGGATGATTTTTCTTATAATGGGCTCAGAGTGAGAGTCCAAAAGAGATTGTTTTGTTTTGTTATTAATATACAAGCTTTTTCATCAATGGGAGAAAGGATAAGTTCCCCTAAAACTTCCTATCTTTAAAAGTAGTAACTCCTAAATAGGAGAAAGGATAAGTTCCCCTAGCCATGCATGCAATGTTTTCAATTTCATTAAGTTTTGTTGTGCTCAGTTTACAAACCAAGAAGGATATTTTTTTAAATAGTAATCTTTTGGCCAGTGGTCATTTCGTAGACGTTCAGAAATTTCATTAAGTGTTTTAGTGTTTTGGATGTTTGTTTAATGAAAAAGGCAGTGTCATCAGCAAATGAAAGCTAAGTGACCTAATTTGTTGTACCTGGGTTTTTAGAAATATTTTAGGTTTCCATTCTGAAGTTGTAACTTTATGTTTTTTGTTAAGAGTTCTATTATGATGTTAAACATAAAGGGGGACACGACACATCTTCCTACTCTAAACCTCGCTCTGGTTTGAAAAATCCCTAGGAGGTGCTTAAAACTAAGAACCGGGTTGCATTGTGGTTATTCATTATTAGTTTAAAGAGGTGTCCATGAAATCCTATTATGAGTAATAAGGTGTTTAGAATCATCTAAGATACCATATAGAATGCTTTCATCATGTCAAGTTTTAGAATGAGGTTTAGGGATTTCTGGTTTTTTTTCTAGGAATCTTATTGCTTCTTTCATTAGCAGAATGTTATCCATTATATCTCTGAGGAAGAAGAGAAAATGGAGAGCTGTTAGATTAGATTGGATTGGAGGGCTAAGATAATGAGTAAAAGTTTAAAGGTGACGCCACTAAATACTCTTTTAAATTAAACACATAAAAGGTAATGATAGACACAAATAAAATCAAACAACTTACTGAGGAACCCCTTTTCTTAAAAATAAGAGTTTTTTCGTAATTACTTTGGATGTTTCATATGTTTATAAAGCAAGAAAAATGTGTAGTCAACATTTTGAATTTTAATGAAACCGACAACGTCTTTGTTAAATATTATCATCAACTCTCTTTTATTAAATAATAGCCTTTTTAATTACCATTAAGCCATTCGAAATTATTAACTATTAAAGATATGAGTACGTTAGCGTAATTAGCACGTGACAATGGTTTAATTAAAAGGAAGAAATATTTCAAAATATCTATAAATAGTTTGATCTTAATTTTTTTAAGAATTGTTGTTTGGAATGATAACAATAATAATCATAAAGATAACATTTCAATAAGTTCTACAACTAATAATAAATAATACATTTAAAAGTAATATATTAATCAACTGGAAAAAGAAAGTTATTTCACTTGTCATGATCCTACAATTAATATCTTTCTTTCCTTTCTCACCAGCTCTCTCTCTCTCTCTCTCTCACACACACACACGCACACAACATTCTCGATTCACTAGATGACACACTGGCTCACACACTACTTTTAATATATAAAAAACTGAAAACAACACTCTCGTTAACTTCGCCGAAACTCACACAACTCGCAAAATTTTCCCTTTAAGAATATGCTCTACACCACAGAGCCAACAATAATTTTTATTGATTTACATATCTGTCATCCCTCCCCCTCTCACTAGCTCAGACTCTCTCTCTCTCTCTCTCTCTTTCTCTCTCTCTCTCACACACACACACACAACCTTCTCACTTTCTTTATCATTCGAATTCAAAGTTATACAAATCACTCACCCGAAGAACACTACCGATGTCAATGATTTATTCACTTAATTCCATTAAAACCGACACCAACAACAATTTTATTTAATAATCGAGCACCTTGGTGAAGCTTAATCAAAGAGTTTTATATAGGTGATGAATTAATATTTTCAGCAAGTTTCCCAGAATCATCTTTACTAGTTAAGTCTAATTTCTGAATTAAATGTCTCAGGATCTAAATCAAGGAAGGATGAAGATCGAAGGATTTTAATATTGAAAACGAGGGGTTTGGAAAGATAAGTCAAAGAAACACCCTTCAGTTAAAGGTGAGCATTAATTAGATTCAGTTTATGGATTTTCCCTTCTGGACCAAATTTGGGGGTCACCATTTTTGCTCTAAAACACATTTTTTTTCTTTATTTGCCCTAAATTACTTTTTCCCTTTCTCTTATGATCTTTCTTGATTTTTATCCAACTCTAATATTCTCACCTACGAATAGATCTAGCAAATTTTGGTTTATGTAGACAGATCTAGGAAATCTAATCCTATCAACAACTCTGAAATGAAGTGATGATAAATGTCGATTGGATACATTTCAATTTGATCTTTTTTTTTAAAAAATCCAAGAAGACCAAATTTAAATTTAAATTTATCCAGTCAAAATTAATCATCGCTTCATTTTAATGTTGGAAAAATCAGAGGGTTCAACAAATTTGACTAGAGTGACCACTTTTTTTTTATCTTAATTAATTTTAAAGTTTTGATCGTTTCTTTTCTCTTATACTTTTGTCTGCATAAGAGGAGGGGTTGATGTGGGTATTTGTTGTTTTAATGTTATTTTGAGAGGAATTAAATTCTAAATTGATTATGCTTACTGTTTTGGTTGAATTTTATTGAAATTGCAATCGAAGATTAAATTATGTGAAAGTTGTAGAAATATAGTCGATTTGCTGAATAATCTTATATAAATGTAGAAAGAGAATTTAAATGGCTATAAAAATAGATCTCAGTCAAAATCAGTCAAAATAATACAGTTATGCACATAGTAATTCAATAATATTACAAAACTTAAAAGTAATCATAACTGAAATTAAAGAAGACTAGGCCTTATCTGTTTAACCTGTGCCTTGGATAAAGGATTTCAATTTCATTTATTTTTACTTTATTCAAACATGAATTTTATAAGATGTTAGCAAGCTAGAGACCAATTAAATGCCTAAATTGTGATCAACTTGTCAACACTAACTTGATACTAGAAATATGAAATTTTAAGGAAATTAAAAATACCCGAAAAAAAGATCTAGTTAGGGTTTCTTGAATATCAAGCATGTTGGATTTAGAAATATTACATTTAAGAATATTAAGAACTAAATGATTCAAATAAATTCAAGAACAAGAGCATTGGGGAAAAAGGTAGTCATGTGATCAAAACTAAATTTGCAGCAATATTCAGCTCATTCAAAGAAAATTTACTTCGCTTAAAATTCTTGTTCAATATTGCCATTCACTCAGAAGTCTCCTTCTTGGTTTTCTTGAGGAAGATGGACAATGATTCTCGGAAATGGGAAGACCTTCCTCCCGAGGTACTCGGGGTGATATTTGGACCTCTCTCTATACCAGAGATGTTCAATGTTATCCCGCTTGTGTGTAAACCTTGGGGAGAAGTTGTTAAGGGGCCTTACTGTTGGAAAGAGGTAGATCTTGAAGAATGGACTTCTTCGTACCAAGTGCCGGCGAGAGTTGATAGGATGCTTCGACTTCTGATCACCAGGAGCTTTGGTGGAATGCGGAAACTATGTGTTTGCAATCTCTATGATCCTAGCAGCATCGATTTCATTGCCCAACAGTAAGACTCTAAGTTTTGCT
>JAULKM010038554.1:0-13302 GCA_032355605.1 Rubia tinctorum
AGGAATGAGTTACAGATGCTGAAACCATTAAACTTGTAGCCAAAGTTGTCCAGTCAATTAATTTTGTTTGTAAATTTTGAACCCTGTCAATAAATCATTCTAGTTTTTTGAAATGGCAAATATGGAAGCATAAATCTCTCATAGACGTGAATTGGATGGAGTTGAAAAGGTGTTAGATAAACAAATAGTATAACCATTAAGGAAAAAATATGTATTAATTGAGATAGTTTTAAGTTATCTAGAAAGATATGCTACATTGAACTGAATTATAAATACACTATCAAGAGGCTTTTTAAATAAGAAAATTTATTTTTTATTTTTTTAAAGCTGACGTGGCAAGCATGAGAGATGCCACTTGTCAAAATGGTTGCTCTTTTAGTTATATTTATAGATAATCGAGAAGGGGGAGATTAGAAACTAAACATCAGGAGGAACCAGTGAAGCCAGAAAGTCTTGATTGCAGAATCGTTAGTTTATAGAATCGGAAGTTTATAAGCGTCGGCATTAATGGGATCAGGGAGTTCTGGAAAAGAAGATTTGTCATCTGCAGAAGCAGTACTAATCGGAGCCTTAGCTCCCGGGGTGAATGTCCGTACACTGTCCCTTAACTCTCTGTGTGTTTGTTTTTCTTCTTCTTTTGGTATCTATGTTTTGATATTGGTTTGGATTTGGGTTGCGCGTAGGCTCCGACATGGAACACGGTAAAGATAGCGTTTGTGATGCTGGGTTTCAGCCTTGCTGCTTTGATGGCCTTGGCTTTCTCCTCCAGTGACTTTATGCTGACGCTCCATGTTGTTGTTCTTGTTCTAATTAGCGGCACCCTTTTCGTTCTTCTAACTGAGTGAGTGAATAATTTTCTTACCTGAAACTCCCTTTTTTTTTGTAATTATGACTGATGTTGTAGTTGGTTTTGTCCAGTTGTTGTTTGGTTACGTTGAAGATGGGATCTTGACTGCAGTTTGATTAGTTTCAGTCTGTGAATCCTGTTGATTTCCTAATGCAGCATTTTTTTGTTTGTGGGGAATTTTCTATGCTTGTGTGTATGTCTTGTTCTTCCTATCATGAAACTTTTCGGTGTGGATATCTACATTCTTGTGGAATTGTAGGATTTCCACTAACCAAGCATCATTTTATGGTTTTTTACGTCTTGGCGGAATGTTTATCGTCATTCCTCTCGTTTTAGAGTACTAACCTATGACATCTTGTGGCTAAGTAGATTAAAAAGGAGAGTAGATTCTTAGGCGTTGTAGTGCTTTCCCATTAGCGAAGGAAAGCTGCTGATTTTCACATTAGTTGGATTGCAATATGGTTTTGAACTATCCCGTGATGGTGATTGAATTATTTGAATATAAATGGCAAGCCTTATTAAATGAAAAGCTCCCAATGGCCTATTGAGGAAGGTTTCGTTTTGGGGTATTATGTTGTATGGCATGTCTTTTAAGCCTTTAAGGCGATTTGAGATAATTTTCACATATGTTAAACAACTTTTAAAAACTATGACATATATGGTATATTCTGCTTGAGTTGAGATGGGATGATACATATGCTGTATTCTGCTTGAGTTGTGATGATGAGCATGTTTTAGTGTTGGTTCATAGCTGTTTATAAACATCAAAGCTGACATGTTTCAAAAAATAAATTTTGGTAGAAGACGGTTTGTAATCTGAGCAGCTAGGAATGCTAGTTTTAAGGACGGCTCATCTTTTGTGTTGTCTAAAATCATTAAAACGCACAGACACCATCATTCGTGAGATACTTGTGAAGCAATAGAATCTTAATGTTGTCTTCTCCTCTATTTTTTATTACAAGTGATCCAAATTCATCAACTAGGAACTGCGTGGGAGGCTGGAAAATGTCATGTTTTCTGGAGAAAGCATTTTTATTTCGGGAGATGGTTCATGGTCTGGTTTATACTCCTTGGATTTTAGCAATTGGTGAAAAACATTCATGAGATGGATGAAAATGATGATGCACTTAATTCGCTATCTTTTAAATGGTTCTTAGTTCGTAGAATTATACACTTGACGCAGTGCTTCAGCATTTGCTTGTTACTTATAGAGTACTTACTATTTGTATTCCAAACTGCGTGCTTATATTTTTGGGTTTGTTTCTGAGTAGTTTGTCTTCAGCACTAAAATCTACTGATACATACATATGGTAGCAATTATTAGCACCTTACCATTGAAAGGTTGTATGAGCTTAGCATTCTGGTTTTTTAACCACCTTTGCAAGTTATACTGATATAAACAACTGCATGTCAATGTTGTTACATGAGAATATGAACTCGGACACGAACGAATTGAAGCTAATTGTTCTCGTACTTCTTTGTTCTGTAGCTTTCTAGGTCAGACTGGTCTGGTTTCAGTAGAACAACAAATGATGGACATGGGTTTGGCGCCCAAAAATGCTGTGGACGGCACAAAGAGTAAGGGAAGTTGAACCTCATACAATGAATTGGCAAGCAGTGCCGTGTATGAATATCAGAGAAGAGCATCTGCGACGAGGAGAAAGTTGGAAACTGAAGGATCTTGAGTTCTTGTATATCAGTATATGTGCTCACCTCCCGGAATAGCTCAAGTCTTCTTTCCAACTCTTTGAACATTTTTCCCAAACCATTGTACTGATCAATACTGTTACAACTTTATCCAGATTCAAGTGTAGAGACAATACCTTCTGATTAGACTAACACGATATCCAGATACGAGCTATATAGCCGACTATCCAGAATTGTATGTAGGCTAACACGATGGCCAGATATAATTTATGAACTCCAGAATTGACTATCCAGAATTATATGCAGACAAGGCCTGTATACCATCAAAAGGTTTGGGAATTTTCCGTTATTTTCTAGTACCCAGTGTGGATGGGTAGTACTCCCTCAATCCCAGCTGAACTTGCGCTCTTACTTTTTTAACACTATTCACTATCAAAGTTTAATTGCACATTTGAATAGATATACAAATAGCAATATTATCGTATATGATATTGTTCAATTTGTCGCAACAAGTAGTTTCTTAACATCAACTTTTTATTTGGCAGTATTAAATATAGGTAAACGTATTAACGATCAAACATGTTTTTTGAACTGCAGGTAGAAAGTTTTCGAATCGCCATTGCTTTTCATGGGCATCAGATGGCCCAGTTACAAAACGCACCAATTCTTTTTCCTCCTTCTCTGGTGCTATTATAAACCACTTTGTTATCCAGGCCTCCATTGTTTGCAGTGTCCCATTGTTGAATTTGAGCCCAATCTGCAGGTTCGCCAAACTCACTTGGAAAAGTCACGTTTTAAGATCACATGGCCAACTGATTCACTAGGTATAAGTCACATCTGACATTTCGTAGAGATATTCATACCTCTTTTCGGAGTTTTGGGTTGGTTGGGCATGCTCTTTATATCATTCTCTAGATAGGGAACTTAACATTTTCTGGGATGTTGCTAAGCCATAAATGTTTCCATATCTATATATACCTTTGTCTTTCATCTTGGTTTGTGGAAGACAATGGCTTCTCTTTCATCTTATTTTCTCATGCCATGTGATATCCTTTTTGACTCTGTATTTTTCCAATTCTTCTCTTTCCCAAACTTGATAATCAGTTGCAATTTGAAGCCTGCAACCACTGCTTGATAGTTGAATACCATCCGATCAAATCACAAAACCAATTGACTTTCATCCTTATCCGCTGCAAACTTTTCTCTCTCGAAAAAGCAAAACCAAAGCAGCCGTCTGAGGGGCTGCCGATGCCACCACCAGATCCGGTGGTCCGGCGGCCCCTCCCCTCTCTAGTTGTAGTTTTCTTTTCCCTTTTTAGTAGTTGTAGTAGTGAACATGAGTTAATCGGCGTAGAAGCGACCAATCGGTGGAATCAGAGATATCAAGGATCGAAGAAGAAACCGGTGCTGGATTTCCCGGAGAAGATGTTCGGCCGATGGTGACAAAGAGGCGGTGCGGTCGTTGCCAGATGGAGAAGAAGCTCAGCCAACACGTGACGGGCTCAACTTGTTGAACGGAAAACATAAGGGGCGACAAAAGGAGCAAAATCGCCGGAAAATCCGACTTTGACTGGAAAAGGCCACCGGAGGTGGTGTGGCACACTCAGATCCGTCCGAATAGGGGGTAGGGTAGGGTTGGGTTGGGTCGTGTTGGTTCGGGTCGGATCGAGTCAAATTGGGTCGAGTCGGATTTGGCCTAGTTGGGCAGGGTCGGATTGGTTTGAGCTGGGCTGTTATATCTCCGGTTTTCCACATCTGGTGTATCTTCGCCTCGAATTTTGTTTAGTAGTATTGTAGTTAGCCACTAAGGCAATCCGGGTATTGTGTTTGACTGACCAGGCGCAACTCGGAGAAGTTCTCCCCCCAAATAATGGATGGTCTTTAAGTCTCTATACGCCAAATTGGTGTGAAGCAAATTCCGATACACCATGTCGGTGTGGAGCTCAAGTGGGGAGGCTCACCCCACTCACTCTCAGTGAGTCAGCCACGTAGGATTTTATCCCACCTTGTAATAGTTAGACTTTTCTCATTTTAGTTATGGTCTTCTAGTGTTTATCAGTTCATCATGTGTAATAGAATAGACTAGCGTAATACTAGTTTATCAGTTACAAGTAGATAGATGAACACTGGTGATTGTGCATACAATCAACCACAAATGTAACAATTTCTATGTATTAATGAGAAGGAGTCTGACTATATGTTTAAAAATAATAATCAGTTGCTCTAAAACACTATTGTGGGATTTGAATTCGTATGATCTCTTTGATTGTATCTTTTAAGCCGATGGTTTTTAGGAGAGGTATTATCCATGTCTTGTTTTTATCAATGAGATTACTAACTTGAACCCAAGTCCCCCCGCCCCTCCCCACAATAGTATTCTCCATCTCCATGAGTCACCTTGTTTAGCCATTGTGTTTAACAATCTCTGAAGCTTATTGTACATAGCCAAGAAGAATTTAGAGAAGAAGAAATTTTTGTTCATGAGCTGCGTCCATGGTTTATTTCCCAACATTGCCTGATTTATCTATGTTGTCGACCGCATCTCCCTATCCATTTTGAGTGGCATAGTTTAGACCATGATTTTTAATGAATTTCTCTCCCTTTTGGGTTGCTCGTCCAGATAAATTTTGTCATAAGTTTATCAACTTCATTTGCCATTGTATCTGGGATTCTAAATGTTTCAATGGTGTATTGTGATATGGTTTTGAGGATATGCTTGCATACGGTTCTTCTACCCATTACTGGCATATCACCATTTCTCCACGACATCGTTTTTGCTATGATCTTCTGTTGTAGAGAGAAACATTTGTACCTTCCTCAGTATTTGAAATATAACCTAGATACATCTCTCGAAGAATATCGAAGTTAACATTAAATCTTAACCTAACTATCTCCGTTGTGGGTACATCAGCTTTCAGATTGACCAAGATGGTGAATTTTTTTTAAGTTAATGTGCTGCCCAGAATAGACAATGAATAAATTCAGAGTCGAAACAAGTCTCTTGTTACCCCCTTCAGAAAGTTTTAAAACTATGATACAATCACCTGCAAACATGAGATGGGATACACGTCGGACTGCTATCTCTATTTCTATAATTGCACAAACTCGTTGGAAAGGTGTTTGTTAGACTAATTCATATAGAACATTAGTATTAGAGTTTAGTTTGTTCTCTAACTCTTCTATGTAATCATCTATATAATTTGATCTCTCAATAATATCAATGATTACGGGAAACATTCTTTCATGGTATCAGAGAAAGTTCTGATCCTAAACGCAAAACACTAATTTTTCGGTATCCCTCCCCTCTCTTTTCCGGTCAACTGAATTTCCGGTCAACTTTCGGTCAATTTACTAACAAATTTTGGTCAACATCCACCGGCGGAATTTCATTTTTTCTGGTGCCTCTCTTTGATTCTACTCCCGGTAGCAATTTTTTTGCACCTGACTCTTCTCGGCGTCCAAGTCCTCTCATGCATCCGATTTGTTGAAGCAGAGCTTTCTCCGACAGCGGCGGCCTAAGCAAGTCGCCTCTTCTCCGGTGGTCGGATTCTTTCTCTAGCGACAGCAGTGGTGACCGATTCTCCATCAGTGGCGCTTAAGAGGATATCCGACGTCTCCTGCTTCATCAGACCTCAGATCTCCATCGTCCGGTGACCTTCATTTTTTTCGGCATCCCTAGCTCGAGTGTTCTCCTAGTTCGTCTTCTGCGACTCCATCGGTTTTTCGATTCTTCTTCTCCGACGTCGTCTTTGCTTCGATCTGTCACTCGTCGCCGAGCTTCGTCTTCAAATTTTTGCATCTCCAGGTCGTCACCCTCAGGCGCGTTCAGCAGACATTAGACGCGTGAGATCCAAGCACCCATAGCCATACTGGCGAGTTTCCTCACTTGCGCGTGAGTTACACGCGCCAAGTCTCTTCCTGCTGCGCATGAGTTCAAGCGCCAGTTACTTCCACGTTCATCTTCACACGCGCCTGGCGTATCCTTGACCATAATTTGTGATTTTGTGATTTCTTTTTTTGCTCTTATGGATATGGCTCACTTTAATTCTCAAAGGAGTGATATTTCAAGATTTATTGGCCTTTCTCATCCTCGACAACAAGATGGCTCCAAGTGGATTGTAGATTCCGGCGCCACAAAACACATGGCATCGTCTCCTGCTGCTGTTGACCATGTCACACCTTATCATGGTTCTTCCAGCGTATATGTTGGTAATGGTTCTCCACTCCCTATTACTCATGTTGGTCATTCTCGGATTTCTAAATCTGTGTCTCTTTATGATGTGTTCATTGTGCATGACATTACTAAAAAAATGCGTTCGATTAGCAAATTAACTTGGGATTTAAACGATGTTGTCTACTTTGATGATCGCTCATTTACTATTTGGCATAAAAATACTAGTGAAACCTTGGGTCACGGTCACAATGAAAATGGGATTTATGTTTTAGACTATGGTGCATCTGCTTTGTTATCTACTGTGGAATCAAATAAATCGCATACGTCTTTTGAAATCTGGCATGCTAGACTTGGTCATGTACTGCATTCCGTTATTTCTGGTTTACGAGCTTCTGGATCTTTATCTGTCTCATCGATTTTTTCAAAAACTACCCTTTGTGATACATGTGAAAAGGCTAAAGAGAAGTGTTTATCTTTTTATACAAATGATAAACGTGCTGCTAGGGTACTTGATCTAGTTCACTGTGACTTATGGGGAGCCCTCTCCTATTTTATCTACTGATGGTTTCTCCTGCTATGCTATTTTCCTCGATGATCATTCCTGACTCTCGTAGTTTTACCCACTGTGCCACAAATTTTATTTTTGGGATATTTATTGCCATTTTGAGGCTTTTGTGGAGAAACAGTTCTCTTCCACCATTAAGGTGTTTCAGAGTGATGGGGGGGACTGAGTTCGTAAATGGTCGCTTACGCTCTCTCTTTCAGAAAAAGGGCATTCGCCATCTGATTTCTTGCACGTATACTCCTGAGCAGAACGGTAGGGCGGAGCGCAAACATCGCCACAATGCTAAGATGAACCTATCTATGTTATATCACTCTCATTTCCCTCTCTCTCACTGGCCTCACGCTTTTGCTGTAGCTGCTTATACTATAAATCGGATGCCCACTCCTGTCCTTGGCGGACGATCACCATATGAAGTTATCAATGGTCAGGTTCCTATATACACGAACTTCCAGCATTTGGTTGTCGTGTTTACCCTTATCTTCGTCCATATGCAGCTCACAAACTCGCTCCTCGCAGTTTGCCATGTATCTTTCTTGGTTACGACTCACATTACAAGGGATATCGATGTTTGGATCCTACGACACTTTCTTCCCTTATGATGATGGTTCTACGTCAGTACCTCCATCCTCTCTGGATGTCTCTACTTTTTTTGGATCCCAATGATACAACAGTTAATATCCCTACTTCTTCCACTATGACGTCTCCTGCTCGGCTTGTCACTTCGGTTGCCAGCCCTCCTGGCTCATCGATGCTATCATCCTCCCCGACTACGACACCATGTTCTGTATGCTATGCCAATTCAGACCATCCAGTGACCGCTACGATGCATCCTGCTTTACCTACCTCGCCATCGACCAGCTCACATAGTTTTCCGACCAGCCCACCCGGTTCACCGGTCCCTTCGCCGGTCGCTACGGCTCTTCTGATTTCTCCACGTCGGTCTCGCACTCATCGGATGTCTACTAGGTCGGCTACTAATGCTATTCAGTGCAGGGATTATTCAGACATTGTCGCTCATGGTCTTACTGCTGTTGTACTTACTCAGTCTGAGCCCACGGATTATCGCACTGCTCTTTAGGATCCGGCTTGGGTTTCTACCATGGATGATGAGATGGCGGCTTTTCGTGGCCAGCACACTTGGGACTTTGTGCCTCGACCTTTGGATGCTAACATTATTGGCTCCAAGTGGGTCTATAGGCTCAAGTATTGACCGAATGACACTATCAATCGTTATAAAGCCAGACTTGTGGCACATGATTTCTCACAGATTATGGGTTTTGACTTTGACCACACTTTCAGTCCTGTGATCAAATCCTCCACTGTTTGGACGGTTTTCGTCATTGCCATGATGCGTTCCTGGCCACTTCATCAGTTGGATGTCAAGAACGCTTTTATTAATGGTGTTCTCGATGCTCGGATCTATATGAAGGAACCCATTGGATATCAGGACCCTGTTCATCCAGATTATGTTTGTCGCTTGCGAAAGTCCATTTATGGTTTTAACGAGGCCCCTCGGGCATGGTTCCAGCGTTTCAGCACTTATCTGATTCAGCTTGGTTTTTAGTGTAGCTCCGCCGATACTTCTTTATCTGTTGTTTTTTGAGGGTGGTCATTATTTTATCTCATTGTTTATGTGGATGACATCATTCTTACAAGAAACGACTCGACTCTTCTTCGCCAGTTCATTGATCAGACACATCGAGAGTTTGCGATCAAGGATCTCGATTCTATTCATTACTTCCTTATTCTTGAAGTTTCACCTACTTCATCAGGTTTACTTCTTGGTCAAGTGAAGTATACTCGGGACATCCTGACTCGAGCTGGAATGTCTAACGCTGCACTAGTTTCCACGCCCTTTGTTCCTGGATCTCAGTTGCACAGTTGGACCAGTCCACCGTTCAGGAATCTGACCCTGCATCGTTCGCTTGTTGGAGCTCTTCAGCATCTCATTATCACTCGCCCAGACTTGGCCTTCTCGGTCAACACGCTCAACCAGTATCTTCAGGACCCCAAAGATGATTATTTTGCTGCAGTTACACGGATTTTGAGGTATGTTCATGGTACCCTCCATTTCCGCCTTACCTTTCGTACTGCTAGTTCTCCTGAGGTATTGGGGTATTCTGATGCTGACTGGGTCCGCTGTCTAGAGACTCGTCTGTCTATTTATGGATATGCTATTTTTTCTTGGTGGGAACTTGGTTTCCTGGAGTGCTAAGAAGCAGCCCACTGTTTCTCATTCTAGTATAGAGTCTAAGTATAGGGCGTTTGCCAACACTGATTCAGAGGTTGTTTGGCTCACTCATTTGCTTTGTGATATGCGAGTTCCTTTATCTGGCTTACCGTTGCTGTTATGTGACAACAACAGCGCTATCTTCTTGGCTCAAAATCCGATGACGCACAAGCAGGCAAAACACATTGACATTGATTATCATTTTGTTTGTGAGTTGGTGTTATCTGGCACGCTGCGAGTTGACCACGTTCCGACTTCTCTTCAAATTACAGACATCTTCACCAAGGGGCTCTCTCGTCCGCTGTTCGAGTTTTTCATAACCAAGTTGTGCGTCAGTGAGCATCTGATGCTTCGCTTGAGGGGGTGTTAGACTAAGTCATATATAAGATTAGTATTAGAGTTTAGTTTGTTCTCTAACTTTTCTATGTAATCATCTATATAATTTGATCTCTCAATAATATCAATGATTACGGGAAAAATTCTTTCAGTGTCGATGCCAGCATAGATGAAAATGCTTCCTAGCATAGGATAAAGAGAAAGGGTGATAGATTGTATCCTTGTCTTAATCCTTGTTTTGGCTATAATGGTCCTGAGAAGTTTCCCTTAAACTTTATACAATATGCTATTGTGATATTAAACCACATTATCAATTTGATCTACAATTAGGGATGTCAATGGGTGGGGCGAGTGCGAATTTCGGTCCCCTTCCATATCCATGCACACCTAAAATTTCATACTCATACCCGCCCTAACACTCATGGCGGGTACAATATTAAAATTCACCCCGCCCCATCGGGTATTATATAAAATTCGTCCCTGCTCCATCACCCAAATGGGTCTTCCTACCTACTCCAAACACATTGTTCCCACCCTACTTATACCTTCAAAAATACCAAAAAAAAAAGTTAATAATAATTTTAATATTTAAAATCTAGAATTAGTTACATGAAAATATTATAGGAAAGATATGTGCACTATGGATAAATAATAGATTGTTGTATATTATGTTAGTACGTACATATCGGGTCAAGTGGAATCCCGCATCTCTATCTACAATGGGGAATGGCCATCCATGATCCATCTCATTACGTTCTCTAGAAAACTCCAAGAAATCTATCACATGCCTTGCTCGTACTAATTTTTAGAGTTGCAGACACTTTATTTCTCTTCTTCTTCTTCTTCCTAACACACTCCTTTTATTTTGTGAGCCATAAGTGAAATTTTTACTAGGCCTTTTTACATGCACACACGCAACTTGATTTCTAGAGATAGGGTATCATATTACGTTTCCAGAGTTGGTGGCCCGTGGTCGGACCTCATAACTGTGTGGTCAGTTGGCATGTACCTTAGGAAGGTATTATAACCTAGGATTGAATGGCGAAGCCTCTATCCAGTCTTTCAAGAATCGACTGATATCCTTTCTTACCATTTAACCATGTAAACTATTATCCCTAGTTATTGAATTCTGGAAGGTTGAATAATCGTACTCCCTCCGTTTCATTAGATGTGACACACATTCCTTTTTAGGTTATTTTTTGTGAATTTGACACACTTTCCTTTTATAGCAATATTCCTTCAATTTCATCCCCTTATTCTACATTTCACTTTCTAAATCCAATTTCATCCACATATCTCATTCACCTAAATCCAAGAATCTAACCCTATGGTGGCACATCCGACGAAAAGGAGGTAGTAGCATGTTTTAAAAGTATGCTTTATGTCGTCACAACACTCCCACTTTTTTTATTAAAACTAAAATTTAATTCATGTAGGTTAAGTCATAAGAAATGTGGGCTTTCGTAAACTTTTGGAACAATGAACAAGTAATAAGATGTGTTTGAACATAAAAATACAAGAAATATTGTATATAAAGTATAATATTTAGGTTGATGAATACATTGGTTAAACTAAAAAATACAGTGTTTTATTTAAAAAACTATAGTAATTGCTCTATAAATTAAAAGGTGGTTGTTGTTCAGGAGATATTATCATTATTATATGCATATTTACAATGGGGGACATGTAGAAAATAAGAGCGTAATGTTGTGATTGTATTCATGATCTGGTTTACAATATATATATATATATATAGCTACAAAAGACCTATACAGAAAAGGAAAAAAGATATATTCTAAATACAAGTAATATTCACATAATATTCTATTCCTTAATACCCTTCTTCAAGTTGGAGCATGTGGATCAAGTATACCAAACTTGCCAAGAAGTGACTGAAACTGAGTACGTCCGAGAGCTTTGGTGACAAAATGCGCAGGTTGATCAGAAGTGCAGATATTATGAGTAACAATAGTACCAGAATGTACAAGATCACAGACGAAATGACAATCAACCTCAATGTGTTTCGTACGTTCATGAAAAACTGGATTTTCTACAATATGAAGTGCAGATTGACTGTCACAAAACAATCGCATGGGGCAGAACACACAACACCTAAGTCCCAAAGTAAATACTTAAGCCACAATAACTCACAACAAGTGACTGCCATTGCACGATACTCCACTTCAGTAGAAGAACAAGAATATAGTTTGCTTATTGGTCTTCCATGAAACTGGAGAATCACCTATCATAAAAAAAATACCCAGAAAGAGAACTTCGTGTAATGGGACAAGTAACCCAATGAGAATCATAGAAAGCAGTTAGCTGTAAAGAACTACGTGAAGAGAGAAATAAACCTTGATCAGGATGACACTTCAAGCAGTGTAGAACCCGGATCGCAGCTTGCCAGTTAGGAACACAATGAGACTTCTTAAACTGAGCAAGCGTATGAACCGAATGACTGAGCTTAGGATAGGTAATGGTGAGATAAATGAGACTACCAACTAAGTTCCTACATTGCTCAAGATCATCGTAAAGTGGTCTCACTACGCACGCAAGATCGTGTTGTTGCTCCATCAGAAAATCAATTGGTTTAGCAACCAATAAACCAGTATCCTATAAAATGTCAATAGCATATTTCCATTGTGAAAGAAACATCTCATCCGGTCTTTTAGCAATCTCTATACCCAAGAAATACTTAAGTGCACCAAGATCCTTCATGTGAAAACAAGAGCTCTAGTATTTCTTGAATTCAGAGATTAGCGACAAAGAACTACCAGCAATCACTAAGTCATCCACATAGACAAGCGCATGCAAAGAAACTGAGTCACGGGGGAAAAAGAAAATGGAGTAACCGGCCTTACTCTGAACGAATCCAAATCCGCGTAGAGCATGAGCCAACTTGGTAAACCAGTTGCGAGAATCTTGTCGCAAACCGTAAAGAGATTTCTGAAGCCAACGGAAGAGCGCATAAATGCCTCTTCGTGAAGATCACCATGTAGAAAAACATTATGCACGTCAATCTGATGAAGTTCCCAACCACGAATGATTGCAACAAATTGAAATAGGGCAAACTAAACTCATCTTTGCAAGAGGAGCAAAATTCTCAGTATAGTCAGTTCCCTCAATCTTACGATTATCCAGAACCACCAGATGAGCTTTGTAATGTTCAATGGATCCATCAGATTTAAACTTGGTACGATAAACACACTTGCATCCAATTGAAGTCTTATCCGGAGAAAGAGAAGTTATAGTCCAAGTCGCATTGCGCTCAAGAGCATTAATCTCATTATCCATAGAATCACGCCAATGAGCATGCTTTGACGCCTTAAAATAAGTTGTAGGATCTTAACTAGAAGTTACTGCACCCAAAAATCTATATAGCATACTAGAAATTCTATCGCAATTTACATAATCAGTTAAAAGATAGAGAACATTTGAGGATAGTGATGGTGCAGGAGTGATCGCAACAATGGGGGGGGGGGGGAAGGTTAACAAAAATTATA
>JAULKM010038573.1:0-13301 GCA_032355605.1 Rubia tinctorum
AGTCTTTCGTAGATGCGAGGTAAACATTCCACTCTTGAATGCTATAAATCAAATTCCTAGGTATGCTAAATTTCTCATAGAATTGTGTACCATTAATAGGAAACAAAAATTTAACATTAAAAAGAAGAGTGGAAAGAGTGAGTATATCTCTGTCGTGCTAATCATGCTAAACCTATTCTATAAGGTAGGCCATCTTTAAAGACTTCAAGGATAATAATTGATGTGAATAAGAGAACCCTGACCAGAGTTTAATGGGCGGAAAATAGAACTGGACACTAATAATTCTATTGATCACCCTAGTGTGTACCACTCTTGCCAAGCTATTGATTTTGTTGATGATATAGAGCAAGGTGTATGTGAGCCCAATGATGGAAGTTCCTCGAATATTGCCATAGATGATGCTTTAAATGATACTTCTATTGCAATTGTTGTTAGTACTAACTTGAAGGAAAGCAAACCAGGGGAGACCCTATCTAAGTACTAACTTCGAATTTGGTAACTTAAATTTTTCTCTAAGTATGGAGAGACCCTATCTGTCGCGAGTTGTAACGAACATGAGATTTTTTACAACTCCCAGTCCATGTTGGTCGCGACTCGCGATGAGTTTGTCTCGATTACAACCTAAATCAGAAACCCTTTCTGAAAAATGAACTCTTAGTTCCATAATATCGCGAGTCGCAAAGGTGTTTTTGAGAGTCGCGACTTACCCTCGAGAGTCGCAATGACCTCATGGCATTCCCATCGCGCTCGTGACTTACCCTCATTGCAACTCTCAGGTCCAAATTTTTGCGAGTCGCGACAGAGATGTCGTGAGTCACGACAAACCTTCATGAGTTGAGGTAAGCCTGTCACAATCGCGATGAAAATTAGAAGATTTCTGAAATGACAAGTCCCAAGTCTAAATTTTCGTGCTTGCGACAACAGTTCAACTTCAGAATGCCCCTTTGACTACCCCGTTGCATGTCACGACATTGTACATGTAAGAAAAAATGGGGTAAGAACCTCATTTTATGCCAATTACTTCTCCTCTCCACCGGTTTCGCTCGCAAACCACCAGTTCTCCACCCTACCTCCACCAATCCAGCCAAAATCATCCATCCATAACACCTGAATCATCTTCCCTTCGATTCCCAATCCATTCCCACTCCATAAACACCCCAAAATTTTCCAAATTCTACCAAGAACCCAAAACCCTAATTTTGGGATTTTGAAATTTTAAGTGAATAGGGCTAGGATTCTTTGTGGGCTTGATTTATCCATCATCCTACATATCTATTAGGTATATTTCTTCACCTTTTTGTTCTTGAATTGTGATATTGATGAAAATGGTGATTTTTGTAAATATGTTAATTTGTGGGATTTTTGGTGCAATGCTGATGGTATGGATTAGGATTGTTGATATTATGTTGATAGCTTGATTTTGGGTGTGAAACTAGTAGAAAGTGGTCATACTAGTTTGGATTTGGTCTTGAATAATGGAGTTAGTGGATATTTTGACATTAGCTAACCATAATGATATGTACCTATGATTGTGCTTCTAGAGAATTGCATATGTGATGTTTGGATATATGTTGATCTCAAATTGTTGAAGGATTGCAATGCATGACCTAGATTTGTGAAATAGGACATAATTGTGGCATAGTGTGTCTAGAAATTCAATTGGATTGATTTTACATGTATGGACACATAAGCATTCTTACATCTTTGTAGTAACTTTTTGATAATTGTAGTTTGTCGACTACATCATTTTGACTATGATTGATAATTTCTATAATGGTGTTTGGATGTTTATCACTATGTGTTACATACTTTAGTGAGATATTTTCTTTGAGATTATTGCATGATTTTTCCATTATGTCTTTGTGTGTTTGACGTTGTTTTATCTGTTGATATACATGCCTCCAAAAAGACCTAGAGTCACTCGAGCTGCGAGCTCATCCACTCTATCTCCACCTCCTCCATAGGTTCCCAAGCTAGCATCGACACCCCCCTTCAGATAGATTCATGGGTTTGCGGTGGATCACCAGCGCATATGTGGATAAATGGGATCGGTTGGCCTCCCGAAAGATCCAAGATACGTACTTTGAGGATGAGAGTTCTTTGGACACTCTTGGGCTGAAGGAGCCAATTTTATGCCTCCTCGATAAAGGAGGTATGGGGGGTTTCTTATCACGGGTAGCACCTACTTACTGGAGGTACACTTTGGAATTTGTTTCCATGGTGAGAGCATACACTAAGAGGAATAGAGTTCCCTGCGAGAGGTTCATTCGATTCCATTTGAATAACCAGTCCCTTGAGATGAGCCTCTCGCAGATTGAGAAAGTATTTGGTTGGGATTCAACGGAGGTCTAAGCGAAGTTTGATCCAAAGGCACATACCCCACCACTGAGGGAACCTTTCTATTCTGGCATGTCATCACAAGGAAGGTGCGGAATGTGAGGGATAAGAACAATGTCATCATCCACCCTACCCTTTGGTTCATGCATCTCCTTCTGTCTACCACTTTGTGTAGTTGAGCTGAGGTGACGAATGTGTCAAACTATGAGATTCTCTACTTGTGAGAGCTGACTAGTGAGGGGACATGATTTTGGATATAGGAAGATTTATAGGTCACTAAGGTTATTGAGGCAAAGGGGAAGGACAAAGGCAAAATATCAGTGGGGTGCATTATCACCCTCCTCGTAGAGCAGTTTGACATCGACACTCCTCCAGGAATTCAGTGTCTGGGTCGGGGTGAATCCTACCGTATCACGTTGGCACCGATGGTTAACTTCCTCCTTATCTAGACCACGAATATCCCGGGGGCATTCCATTGGTTATATGGGACGGGCGTTGTTACATTTATGAAGCTCTCACAGCCCCAACGGACTAAGCTAGACATGGATACCACGGTGGCCGACTTGGCGATGGAGCAAGATGTAGCGTGTAGACAGAGTTTCGAGCGGGAACTTCAGAACTTTATAGTCCAGACTGATGAGGGAGCCCTTCCCTTTGGCCACAGGATGCACCACACTCTTCACCCAACTCCCCACCGCAGCAGGAGGACCACGTGCATAGTCAATTTCAGCAGCCCCCCCCCCCAAATTTCTACTCTCTACTGCATGGCATGATCTTGGACCACAACTTATTCATGTCACGAAGCCTTATGGAGATGGATGAGGAGATTGATCATCTCTCATCCAAAGTATGGAACATGCAAGCACTTTGGTGGTCCCCCGGGCCCTAATCTAGGGGCAGGGAGGCGCAGGGAGCGGCTTCAGAGGAACGAGTATTGGGAGGCCCAGTACAGACAACGCTACTCCGGAGATGGCGGTTCCCCTTCCTAGCAGTGATTGTGAGCATTTTTTCCACTCTTCCACTTTGATTCGTATTTTGTTTACCCTTTTTTGTCTACATTGAGGACAATGTAATGTTTTAAGTGTGGGGAGGGAATTTAGCATTTAGACTTGCTTTATTTTGGATGATGTTAGACTTGGATGCCTTTGGATGTTTTTGATTTTGGATGCTTTGTTTTTAATGTATTCAGATGCTTTCAGTAGTTTTGACATGCGAAAAGCTTTTTGCTAATTTTGATTGGAAAAACACAGAAAATTGAAAATTTTGAAAAAAATTGAAAATGAAAAAGAAAAAAAATAAAAATAAAAATAAAAAGCAAACCCGCTAAATTGAAAACACGAGACGACAATTTAGGCAACATTGTGGGCCCGAATAGGCCAAAAACCCAAAAGGGCGGCCTAGGCAAAAATGAGAGGCAAAATGTGTGGGTGAAATGTGAGCCAAAGAAACATAATGTGCGCCTAGGATGAAAACTCGAAAGGGCTCCTAGAAAAAACGAGAGAAAGAAAAAAGAGAAAAATGTTACAATTCTACTCATTTTCAGGCGTTGGAGTCATAAGGTTGTGGTTGGCATATGGATGGATCGATTAGCCTAACATCATAGAATTTTTTGGAATTGGGTAACTTAGTGGGGGTAAAAATAAGTATGGTTATGAAATTCTTGATTCTTGATATGCTTCATTTTTGGTTTGATAGATTGGTATGAAGTGAAGTATATGCGTGAAATTTTGATATGGTTTTTGACTTCACTTGATGCCATTGGATTTTGGGATTATCTATTCGGGACATGGAAATGTTTTTATGGGTATTAGTGAATTGATAGGTGGTATGGTTGGGTAGATCTAGGAATTGGGGTTGTGTGTGAATTCTCATTTGATCATAATGTTGGGATTTTTGATATTGAGAGTTTTGGGAGGTATCGATTTGGGGGAATATTGATTTAGGGTGTGGATATGTGGATCTCTTTGTATTCTTGAATCTTTTCTTACTCGAGAACGAGTAAGGTTCAAGTGTGGGGAAGTAGCATTTTCTCACATCAATTGAAGATAAGTGGAAAAACATGTCAATTATTCATAAAGCTTACTCACCGTTTGGTTCAAACAGGATAATGGAAAGATATCAAAAAGGGAGGGAAGAGAAAGGAAAGGAATAACCATATTTTTAAAAAATCTGTTTGGTTCGGTTGTTGAAAAGGAATCAAATTCTTTCTCATTCTCTTTGTTACTGATTGGTTCAAAGTAGGGAAACAAATATTGATTTCTAGCATTATTTATAAAATAACACACATAAGTATAAATTATTTCACATTATCAAATCTGCTAAAAAACATAAAAGTATCTCATGAATTATTGTCATATCTAGTTCGTATAAAAATATTTAATATAAAATATGTAGTTCATCATCTTTAATTTATTAGTATGTTGCATGTGATTAAAAAAATGTGAATCTATTTATAATTTGTCGTAAATATTTTATTTACATATTGCCATCTTTACATATTTTTTATTTCATATCATATGCGACAAATTGATTTGAAAATATGTAGTTCATTTATTATAAAAATGTGCTAATAATGATGTTAAAAAAATACATACGTAAATCTTTTAAGAATGGACTTCTAGAGTATATTATTTAAAAAACATAAAATTGATGCAAATCCAAAATATTACATAATATAGTATATCCATTAACACATAAATATTTTCTAATAAAATAATTATATTTTATAAATTGATTATTCAACATCGAAAACCGTATTATACCTAAATATCACCACTTCCATCAAAAGCATTAGAATCAAATTAAAAATTCAAATATTGCATTTTTATCTGGGTAGGACAAGTGTAAGATATTCATTTTTTGGCTGACCTCTATAATATAATAATATATATGAAATAATATTTATTTTTATGAAAATATATAAATATTGATTTTATTAATATTTAACCCATGTACAATTCAAAAATAAAATTATAATGTTATTTTTTACGTATGAAATAAATTTTTTGTCTTAAATTTAATTAAGTTAAATTATAACATTACTATTCAATATTTTAATATTGTATAATTATAAAATAATAGTATTATATAAAAATAATATATTTATTATAAAATAATATAACTATTATTCATAGTTTAAAGCTTTTAAAAATTTACTTTAAAATAGTTCATATGAAAATTATAGTTTCAAATAAATTCAACCTATATAAAATACAAAATATAAAATAATAATATTTTAATTGAAAGCATAATCATAATTTTTATTTTTTATTTTGATAATAAATATAAAGTATAACCTTATTTTGGAGTTGAGAAAACAAAGAGGGAAATGGAAAACTAGAGGAAGGCTACAAAGAGGGAAAGGGGATTCCAGTATCAGGGTGTAAGACTAGAGAATCGCGTTAACCCCAATTGGGAGAATTGTAAAACTAAAAATGAGGAAAATGAATGATAAAAAACCAAACCAAACACTAACTAAACGAATCAAGATCTTAAATTCTCTTTCCGTTTCCTGATTCACCCAAACCAAAAATCAGAATATGAAGGAGCTCCCCTCGAGGAATATATACTTTTACCGGAGTTGTGGAAATTGTTTGGGTTGAGATGAAAGAGATCAAGTGTGGTCTGTTGATGTAATGGTTAAATTAGGTGTTTTGGTTGAGATGAAAGAGATGAAGGAGATGAAGTCTAGCTCCTTGTTGTAATGAATGCATTAGGTGGTAAAAAAGTTGGAAAAAAACCTTTGATGGTTATGCTAGTGTGTTGTTGATAAGATAGATAGACCAAACCCACAATATTTGTGCTGGTATATAGGGGCAGCTGGCTAATTTTGATATTTTTAAAAATTATTTGGACTGAGAATAATAAAGGGACACAATCTTGGCTAATTGTGTCTCCGTAATTAGGTTTTCCCCATTAATGTATGAATGATATGGAACTGGACAAATAAACTAAAATTGGCATGCACTTATTATTGAAGACAATGTACTTCAAACTGCACTTATTATTGAAGACATTGTACTTCAAATTGCGCAGTTTTTGTGTGATAGCTTAGCGTGTAACAAGATATGGTGTAAAAGATCGAAAATGTAGTATATCTGGTAGAGGAATTAGATGATTCAAAGGGAAGATAAGAACTCCATGTAATATAGATTTTTACAGAAAGGGAAAACACCAAGGAGCAGTTTTTTTTTTGCTTGATTAAAAATTCCATGGATGCTAATCTTGCATTTCCATGAATGACATTACATACTTCAAAAAAAATAATGACATTACATTGTCTTATAGTAGTTCATGCATTAAATGTCTTTCCCCAGCAAACAAAAAAAAGTGTACTCTTTGATATGATTTGAGGACCATAAGCTCTCTTTTTTTGCTGTTGAAAACTCACCAAGGTGAGGGGTATATATTAGGCACCCCAGACCATAAAAGAAATAGTCAAAATGAGTACATCTTTGTGTTGTGTAAACAAAACTATGTGTGGTAAAGAAGCTAAACGTGGAATAGCTAAGCACAGAGAGTTTTATTTCATACCCTTTGTCTCCAAACCCCATGTCGACAAAGGATATGACCCTAATCCTGTTTCAAGATCTATTATGACCTTCAACTTTTTTTGTCTCCACACCCTTATGTTGGGGCCTTGGGGGCCATAAGCTCTGTATGATATATATGATGATTCAGAGCTGTAAAATTAAAACCTTCCCCAATGAAGTGTAACATTTCATAGTTTTTGGTACGTCTTTAAAAATTTTGATTGACTCTGGCCTCGTTGTTTCCTCTGTGTTTTATTCGAAACACATCAAATGTAAAGAAACAGGTGTAAAAACTAAAACTTCATTTTCTTTTTATAAGTGATGATACAGAACACCTAAAAACCTTTAGAACATGTGCAATGGTAAAATCACAAAAAAACCACTCTTGTGGTTTCTTTCCATTAAATATTCAATCTCCCTCTTCCACCTCACCAAAAGCAACCACAAAGTAACCACTTTATTTTCACCTCCACAATGGTGGAAACCATTAAGAAATCACTTCATGAACCCCACTTAATTTTCTCTATCATACTCATTAATTTTATCTTCAATATTTAATTTAAACAAATTTGCTAATTCAAAATAACTTGATATGTGAAAATTAATAATAAATTTTAATTCTATAATTTAATTTTTAAAATTTAAATTCGTTTCTTAAAGGAACAAATAAAGGGAAACCAAAAATGAAAAGTTGAAAATGAAAAGCAGAACAAAAGGAGAATTAAAATGTAAATTCTGAAAAGTTGAACAAAAGGGAAAGCAGAACTGTACGTGGCACTTGGGGAGGGAGAAAAACAAGGGCCCGCGTGTCAGCATGGGACCATGCACATGAGTGGGAATGTTTGGGATGGTTGCATGAAGAAGAGCCCAGCAGATGGTCTGTTTTGTTAGAGACCCCAAAGAGACCCCATTGTAGGGATTTGTGGTTTCTTTAGTAATCTCTTTCTGAAAAGAGACAAAAAAGAAACTTCCATTGTACATGCTCTTAAGCTGAATAGGAAATGAGTGATTCTTGATTGAATAATAGTAAGATCAAAGGAAGGGTGACAGGTTGCATGATTCAAATACAATATGCAAGAGTGTATTAAGACCTGTCATTTCAAATGAGGATCACATCAGTCCAAGTTTAGACCATGTAGAATGGAAAAACCACTCCCAAGTCACTCTTGTGGTTCAGTTCATTAAATAATCAATCTCTCTCCTCCACCTCAGCAATTCAAACCACAACTAAATCACTCCATTTTTTCTCCACAATGGTTGAAACCACTTAGAAACTACTCCATGAACTCCACTTGATTCTCTCTATCCTACTCATTAATTCTACCTTTAATAATTAATTCAAATAAATTTACCTAGCAAAATAAATTTAAATGTGAAATTTAATAATACATTTATAATTATTGAATTGGATTTTGTTTTTATAAATCTCATTTTCGAAATTATTTTTAATTTTTAAAAAGATCCAAAAATTCATTTAGATTTCAAAAATAAGTATCAGATTATTTTGCAATTTTTTACCATTTTTTGGATTTTTAAAATTGTTTTTAAATTTAATTTTAAAAAATTAAAAATCGGATGGGACACGTGGCACCACTAGATTAGGCCACGTGTCCCAATCAGCATTAAAAAGGGGGGACAACGGGTGCCACGTGCCCAATCATAGGGTCAAAACAATTAAGTGCGCAACGCCTTGCCTCCCAAACCACGTGAAGCGCCTAACAAAATCAAGTTTGGGACGGTTCCCCACGGTTTGAAGCAATTCAAACCGCTTTCAACCCCCCCCCCCCCACTATGGGGATTCTTGTCTCTATTTTGTCCCAATTTTTAATTGAGTCCACTCCAAAACCCCCATTGCACATGCTCTAACAAAAATTATTACTTGTTCCACAAAAGCTCCAATCACGCATAGAGTTGGCAATCGGACCAGACGGCCCGCAGACGATTCAGACCTAGCATGACATTAAGCCCATATGACATGGGCACGTTCGAGTTCCGAGTACAGCCTGGGCCCAAAATATCATGCCTCGACTGGGAGTTGAGCAAAATCACGGGGATGAGCACGGCACAACCAGGGCAATATTGGGCCGGTCCAAAAGGCCTGCTCATATATGAATTATGGTATTCCATAATAGGTTTAATGAAAGTTTGATGATAGTGTGAATTGAACCCAAGACCTTCAGGTCATTATGCCATTATCTTAATCACAAATTTAGTATATTAAATTAGTTATTATGTTGAGTTATTTAATTATATACTTATATTAGACTAACTATATTTTATAAAATGACTTCCAGATAAAATGAATCAAATAAATTATTTATTTGTATATTTTATTCATTAAATATGACAATATGTTGTGATAAAATGTTATCAATTATAAGTTGGAGGTACTATAAAAAATTAAGTTAAAAATTTAAGATATAATTAATTAAATTAACAATGTAATGAATTCTGAAATATTGAAGAATAAATAAAATAACTTAAAAGTCTAATTTTTCAACTTCTAACATAAAACTTTCAACTTATATTATTTTTATGAAAATTTCAACTTACAACATTTAATAAATATAATATTTTAAAAATATCTTATGAGAGTAATTTTATTTATATGTATTTTATATGTACTTAAATTATATTGTTATTCAAAAAATCATCAAGTAAAGGACTAAATTTAGTTGGCCGGGTTAACTTAATTAGGCAAGTACGACACGATTCAACATTAGGAACAAGCACAACATGACACGAAAAGCACGAAACATGCGGGCAGACCGCGTATCAACTTTTATTTTAATAACACGACATGAAAAAACACGAAGAACACTAAGTACGAGCATGACAGTGGACCTCAAATTATAAAAGTACGAAGGTACAACACGAGCACAACATGGAACCAACTGTAACCACACAAGCCTTAATGTGTTCTTTGATTGATTATTAGTTAAGTAATATAATTCTTGTGGTCCTCTGTTTATAACTCCCTTCAAAATTGCACAAGAATTTTTGAAAATTGAAATAAGTAGTGAAAGTTACATTGAGAGAATTAAAAGTAAATTTAGTGGATAAAAATAATTTAGAGTTTGCCAAAAAGAGAATGAGCCAAAATAAATAGATCATTCCAAAATGGAAAGAAACCCATTATAAGAGGATTAGAGGAAAGATCAAATTTAATGTGTACTAACTTTTAAAATGGTTCTTCTTGCAATATTGACACAACAACCTCCCAAATCCCAAAAAGTCCAAGTTCCAACCCATTATCAAGTCCCAAGTCCCACCCACAATTCAATATAATTAATACTTTAGACATAAAATCAAATACTCCATACTTCCTCTGTTTTACTATATTTGATATCATAATTTTATACTCTATCTCATCTCAAATTTAACGATAGAAGAAAAATAGTTTCTCTCTCATATTCCTCGCTAAGAAAAGCTCCTACGAAAAGAACAAACCTCAGAAACCCTCGTTGGTGGGCCGGCGGCCCCCCATTCTCCCTTTTTACTACTGCATTTTCCTTCTAGGTAGAAGATCTAAGGGTCGGAGTGTTGATCGTCGCATCCACTCCGCCTAGCTTCACCATCTGACGGAACCACCACTACGTTGCTCCGATCTAAGTTCTTGAGCTTTCTCCCGGAAAACCCCTGACACGAAGGGCCACCAAAGACTCGAACGACGGAAGATTTGTGCGATATGGACGTGGCAGGTGCAGAGATGCTTTGCCAAAAAAGAACGGACGGCTATTGTGCCGGACAGCAAAAGAGATATGGGTCACCGGAGACGGATGTGCTAGTCGGGTGATAAGAGTGTCTGGCCGGAGAAATTACCTACCTGCCACGAGCTTAAAAGAAGAAGGGGCACACGGTTCTCTCTCCAACGGCAAATGGTGGTACTGGCGGGTTAACGGCAGTATAGGCCGGTAAAAGAACGGTCACCGAATGAAGCATGTTCAACGAACGGATCATGTTCAACGTACGGAGCATGGTCAACCACCGAAGCACGGTCAACGAACGGAGCATGTTCAATGAACGGAGCACGGTCAACGAACGTAAGCACAATCAATGAAGTGAGCGTGGTCATTGAACGGATCACGGCGGTTATCGACGGTTAACAAATGCAAGCACGATCAATGAAGTGAGCATGGTTATTGAATGGAGCACGAGCAATGAAGTGAGCATGGTCATTGAATGGAGCATGGCGGCTAACGACGTTCAAGGACAGTCAATGAACGGTCAAAGAATGAAGCACGTTCAACGAATGGAGCACGGTCAATGAACGGATCACGACAGTCAATTTCTAGACGACGGTCATCAACAACCCGGTCAGCAGCAGCTAAACAAGCCCGGTCAAAGCATATAATGTCCCGGTCAAAGGCGAACAACGTTCGTAGGGGTTCATCAAGTCAACGGCAGCGAACAACGACACATAACAACTCCCCGCCTCAGCCCTTCCGAAGGCCAGACCTAAAGCACATCCAGCGTATTCTTTTTTTAAAGCTTATTCCTTAACTATATGAGCTATAAATGAGCTACGTTGTAGCATGACTTTCTCTGGATGAAAGTGAGGTTTTAAATTACTATTTTAGGGCGTTATGTTCAACTAACCAGACGTAACTCGAGTTCTTCCCCCAATAATGATGGTTTTTAAGTCTCTATACGCTAGGTTGGCATGGAGCAAGCTCTCATACATCATGCTGGTGTGGAGCTCTGATACACCTTGATGGTCTGTCAAGTGGGACGCTCACCCCATTCACCCTCTGTGAGCCAATCATGTGGGAATTATTTCCACCTTGTAATAGTTAGGTTTTTCTCATTTTAGTTATAGTGTTTTAATAGTTTACTAGTGCTTCAATTGTAATAGAAGATAGACTAGCAGTAGTACTAGTTTATCACCAAAATTGTTAACCATTTCTATATGTTAATGAGAAGAGCCCTACTATTTGTTTTAAAAAATCATAATGTTTAAGCGTTGTTTTTCTTTTTGTAAGTTAGAATGTGTGGAGAGAATTAATTGAAGGGAGTAAAAAGTTAATGAATGGTGTAAATGATTCATTTTTAACCGTGAAATAAAAATTAACAATTTAGAAAAATAAACGTAAATAAAAAGTGTGCCAAAAAATTAGATATTTCCTTCTCAAATATTTTCACCGTTCAAAATGCACATTATTAATAATCTATTTATGTACTCCCTGAGTACCATATCAAATTACACACTTACTTTTTGGATACTTTTTTCTATTAAAGTTTAACCGCATATTTAATAGATATATAAGTAACAATATTATCGTATGTGATATTGTTGAATTTATCGTAACAAGAAATTTCTAAATTTAAACTTTTTATTTATCGTTATTATACATAGTCAAGCATATTAAAAGTTAAACAGTGTAATAATGATTGCCCTGCAATTTGATTTGGGAGAGATGTAGTATATAGTATATTTATAAATGATAAAAGTTTAACATTAAAACATTATAAGAATATTAAGATGCATCCTCTCAAAAATAAACTTCACGATGAAGCACATCTACCGGGAAGCCAATAGTGTAGCCGACGCGTTAGCCAAATTTGCAAGTACTTCACAAGTAAAATAATATTTTCGATTATGCAAGTTTGCCCAAGGAGATCCAAGGCAAGATTCTATTGGATGCAAATTTTGTTCCATATGTGAAGACATAGCATGCTTGTATATTTTATCTTTCCACGTTGTAATAAAACTCTTAGCTACTTTTGCTATTTTCAATTCTGTTCTGAGGTTCTTTAGACAATAGGCAATATGTATTCAGAACCTACGAACTATACTCTTCAGAGATAAGGTATTACGTCCCCCTTTTTTGTAGCCTTTTATTTTTTAAATAAATAAACAAGTAGGTGTTTGTCAAACCTCTACCACAACAGGTGGTATTTCTTTTTTTAAAAAAATATATTAAGATGCATCCAATCAACACAAAAGTTCTCTTTACGAAACAACTCTTTTGTTTAATAAAAAAATTAGTTGTACTAATCTTTTTATTGTTTAAATATTATTTAAAATTATAATAGCTTAGATTATATATAACAAAGTATTTTTAAAAATAAATATTACGATGATGATAAAATTAGTAATAATAAACATAACTTAAGAAAATTAAGTAAAAATGCGTCGTAGTACTCTTTTCATTTCATGTCATCTTTACAATGTGATCTTCAAAGACTTTAATTACATTCATAGAGTAACTGACATGTCTAAGGAGTAAGGATTATATCATTTACATCTCTATATAGTAAAAGCGAGAATCCCCTTTCTACAGTAGAGTTTCGTCGACTGAAATTCCGTTTTTTCCTTTTTTCCCTCCTTCATTCCTTCATTTTCTTTTTCTATAATTCCCTCTTTTCCATCGCCGTTCAACGACTGAATTCCATCGGCGATCTCAGATGAAATCAACATTACCTATGTAT
>JAULKM010038584.1:0-13300 GCA_032355605.1 Rubia tinctorum
TAAACTCAACTAGAAAAGGAATTGTAATCTAATTACAATTACAAGTAATATTCAAATAATATTTCAATTCCTTAATAGTAGAGGTACAATATTTGTTAAGAATCTGCTATAATTTTTCATAAGAAAATTTGATTGATAAAAAGTGGGGGAAAACTTCTTGTTTTAGTATTCGTTACGACAGTTCAAATCGCAAGGTCGGGTTCATGAATGATCAAAATTTGCATATGTTGTAACTTTTTATAAGAAAATGTACGTAGTTGATAAAAAAAAATGAAGGAACGGTGTTAATGACTTCTTGTTTTAGTATTTGTTGCGACGGTTCGAATCACAATGTTCTGTTGTTTCGTGAATAACTAAAGTTAGCATCTGTTATAACTGTTTATTACAAAGTTTAATCGATAAAAAAGGCAAGGAAATTGTGTTAGTTGAATATACATGGATGCCTTTACGTAATGACTACTCAGTACTCGCTGTGTTTTGCTTACTTGTTGGATTTTGTTTCTTTTTAATTGCAGATTGAAATCAAGAAAGCAAGAAACTTGCACATCTTGTTGAAGTTGAAATGAATAGGCCAACGGTAAACTCTCTAATCTTAGCTTGTCTTTGTTCACATTCAGTTACAAGTGAATTGTTTATTCTGTTTCTTTTGAATGCACCATTTGAAGAGTGTATTTATTTTAATACGCGCTCTTCAAAAATAGATGAAGAAGATAGCAACGTACTGAATCATTTCCTACATTTCTTTTGGCCTTGTAGAACATACCATTGAGGTCGATTGTGGGAAATTATTGCATTCCTAAGTGTTAAGATGGATTGATGTCAATGCAGGTTGTGATCAATTGAGTTAAGTATTTGTCAAGCAGATGAGCCTGCCCAATAAGATTACTGTTGCATCGATAATATTTTGCCTGCTCACTCATTCTGAATTGTGGCAGAAATCCTAATCTGTTCAAAGTTGCAACATCTCTCATGCCTACAGGTAATTTTTAATCAGGCCATGTATCAGATTGCAGTTGTATATTTAGAAGCATGTTTATATCCTGAGAAAAGGTTAACCAGAATTGCTATACATGTTTACTGTTTGGTGGCAATTTCTGGAAATCTTTGCGTCTAGTATGGAAGGTTCTCCTTTTTCGCTTTCTACATTTCTGTAAGCCGTGCATGAGGAGATGGGAGATATAACTTGTGCGTTTGTATGCTTCAATGGTCTCAGGTTAAGTTACAAGTTCATATACTCAGTTTCCATTTGTAGGCAGCGCTTGCAACGAGCTAGTTTACGTAGGAATACATTACTTTGGCCAGGTACAGGGGTCTCAGATTTTTGCAATGTTTTCTGTGTCCATACCCAGTCCAAATGCTATTAATTGTCTGTTTTTCAGCTCATAAATTGTCATGAAAAGTAGCTTCTGCTTCAGGGATAATTCTCTCTGTTTGCAGAAATTAAGGTGGCTTGATGGTTGAAATGTATGAGCTGACAGAGTTGACGGGACTTTTGAGGGTTTCAGTTTTTTATGCCTGAGTGCTGTGGAATTTTGAGGGACAACAATCAAACATTAGTGTACTTGAAGTCTGGTGTTCATATTTATGGCAGCAGCTAAGTAGCAGTGGTACATCGATAGCCGACAAACTAAGATTTATGGCAGCAGCTTTCCTTTTCTTGTCCTGATGATGATCAGCCCCTCCTCAATATATAAGCTATTCAGCTAAGTGCTTTTATTGATGATGATGTGTGATTTCTAATTACTGCAATGATTGCCAAGACTTGCCTTTTCCCGTCAACTAGCGTGCGACTGCAATGTATTCTTAGCATGCATTTGCCATTGCGACTTCAGCAATCTCTAAATTTGAACCTGTTATTGTCTGTGGAAGTGTCTCCCAGGTTTGTTACAACGCAAGTAAAACTTTTACTTTTTGTGTGCTTCACTAGTCTTTGTTTACTTTTCTCCGGGACTGAGCTGAAGCACGGCTCATTGGCGCCAAAATTCAGATGCACCCTTTCTGTTAATTTTCATGTTGTTTGGGAGGAAGTTGTTCCTCTTATTCACTGTTAATGTTTCCGAATTTATGCATTTATAGTGAATATTGGGCAGGGGTGTTTGAAAGGAATTCTTATGCTCTGCATTTCTCAAGAAGCATTGTATAAGTTGTCGCTCTTCTATGTTTGTCTACACAACTGGTGGAAACAGTATTCTGTTCTGTTTTGTCTGCTTCATTTTTGGATTCGTAATAGCTGCAGTGTTGCATGTACAACAGAATTGTCGGTAGTGCTTCCTTGGCCGAATCTGATGTTTCCTTGTTTTTCCTTTCTTTCAGATTTTTGTTCTTCTGAAGTAATGCAGAAGAAAGAAGCAGAGATATACATATTTTCGAGTCATTCTATCGCGGAGGAAGATTTGATTTCTGCTGGGTATCAGCAGCCAAGCATGTCGAATGTTCAGTTGGACAAGCGAAAACTTGTTCCACTAAAACTACCTTCTGCTCATCTTGGATTATGAAATTAGAAGTTCAGAATTTCGGCGCTGTGATACTTGTAATGTCTTACAATTTTGAACAACTGCAATCTGCTACAAACAAGGAAGCAGACTTGGTCGGAAAAAGTAAATACCACAATGCTGCTACATTTTTAGTGGACATGTCATATCTGTATCCATAGTTTCTTTTCACACTTCCCTTTCTAGCATCTGCAACACATGAGTGCACTATAATTTCTGAATCACAACCGATGAAGACATTCAACGTTGAACTTGGTGCTCGGGCCGATGCTACATGAACTGGAGCAACACTGAATAGACTGGCCATAATATCACACTAACACCACAATGTTGATTCAATAAAAGATGAGTCCATGAAAATGAATAGGCATCATAAACCAAGATGATTACATTTTACAAATGATAATCAAACATTTTAAGAAAGTAAAACATACTTGACTTAATTCGAGCTTGTCTGCAGCTTGTTATCAGTTAGGGGAATGACTACAAGCTCTCAAGACAGCAACCCGTGTAACAAAGACATAAAAGACTCAGCTGAAACGCAAACTTAACAAAAAAATGCATCATTAAATTTCATACTATATACAGCATCTCTCAGTTTCCAAACAATTAAAAGGGGAGATTTTCCATTTAAACTGCTGACGAATATGACAGAAAGCAAAGTTGTACAAGCACACAAAATAGGAAACATGACAGGTATCAACATCATGAACCACACAGCCTTTGCTGAATCGAATTAGACAAACGCAGTTACTTTCAATCAATTAATCTTTCAGATGTATTGCAGATAAGCAGGGAAAAAGGATCGGCCGAAAGAAAACTCAACAAGAAAAATGTTGTGGGCAACACATGAATAAAAATGAATGAAACTATTGTGTTTCATATCTGAATCTGAAAGAATTAATTGTACAAATACAAACTAGGATGAGACTTACAAAGGGCTAATCTGTTTCTATCATATTAACAGCAGATAACTTTTTGAAACTGAGTGTGTGCCGTAAACTGTAATATATTCAACCAAACTACACATATCTATTCAAAAGGAATGTGTATGGGGAAGGGATGCAATTTCTTCTCAAAGTCAAAGGATCTTCAACTCCTGATCCAGGCCTCGTGATATCGGAACTAGCATTATGGTCATCGCCGAGTTCAGGGATAAATGGATGTTGGCACAGAGACTTGGCGGTTGCCCTGTTCTTCACCCTTCTCTGAAGACACATGTTGAGAAAACTCCTGGCCTCCGAAGACAAGTGCTTTGGAATTTTAGGCAAGGACCCTTTTTCAAGCTTCTGGATGACTCTTTCGGTCTCAGACCCGGATCCTTGTTCCAAATTCCAGGCAGGACCTCCCGTTAACATCTCCAAAACAATGATCCCAAGGGACCAAATGTCGCAAGGAGGTTCTTGCAGGCCTTCCTTCACAGCTTCCGGTGATACGTATAAAGGTGTCCCATTCCATCTCCTGTCGAACTTGTTCTTTCGACGATCTTCTGTGGCGCCTTTAGCCAATCCAAAATCACATATTTTAGCCTTGAATTCGCGCCCCTTTTGGATTGTAGGGACCAGTAGAATGTTCTCGGGCTTCATGTCGCAATGTACATATCCAGCTTGATGGATTTTATAAAGGCCTCTTACAAGTGATCTCGTATACCACCTGACTTCGGACTCCGGCAATCCCCTCCCTTTTGAACTCAAAATTCTGTCGTGTAAGGTTCCGCCTGAGGCGAATTCCAAGAGCAAATTATAAACACGGGAGCCGTCAGTTTTGCGGGTGATTTCAGATCCAAAGCACTGGATTATGTGAGGACATCCAACCAAGGAACTCAGCACACTCCTCTCGTGTTTGAGTGAATATGAATGCGAGATGCCAGCAGATTTCACAGCAATTACAGCCGGCATGGGGATTTTTAAAAAAGGACCTGTGGGGGTGGCTAGAAAAACAGCCCCAAAATCTCCTTCTCCGAGCAATCGGCCTCTAGTCCATGTTCCTCCATTTCCGAAGTCCTCGTGTTCCTCTTCGGAGAAATGAGAGCTAGATTCTTTAGCGATCAATTCGGAGTTCATTGGATGAAATGCCATCTGCACTGCCATTTCTTCTTGTTCAATTACTGCAAATTTACAACTTGAGAGAGGGAGAGTGGATTTAAGGAAATCAAGGGAGAGTGGATTTATGGAAATCAAGGGAGAGTGGATTCGATATCAACAAAGTGACTAAATCGGAGGGTTAGCATTTATTTATAGAGAGAGGGAGAGGGTTAGGAGAAAGGAAATTTATGATCACAGCCGTTGATATGATATTAATCTTAGGGCATCATCGCCCCCAAATTATGCCGTTGCGCGGGTGGGTGACCCGACCCAATGTTTCTCTCGACCCGGCTTGAGTGAAATTCAAACTGAATCCTTTTGACTAGTCTAACATTAATAGCTTTTCTAAATTGTACTTTCATAAACTGAAAAAAACGCTAAAACAAAAATACAAATCCATATAATCACTTTTTTTTTCATCTAGTCTCATTCTTTTGGATTGCATTCCCTTAAATTTTTCTCCGTTTATCTGGTTATCAAGAGGTCACGTTTCTTTGATACGTGAGTTATTCATCTTAATTACTTTATCTTGACGAGAAATTTATCTTACTTAGCTTCATTATAATATTTATATATATAATAGGATTATCTTAATTAATTTTTAAAAATACATACTTGTTTTAAAGCCTTTTAAAATGAGATTGTCTCCTGTGAGACCATCTCACGGTGAAATCAGGAGGTGAATTGATAATATGGATCCATAAAATACACATCTAAATAGTTAAATATCAAGTGTAAACACTAAATATACATATTAAAACTTAACTGCTTCATCAAACCATAAAACATCACAAGATTTGGTTAAAACATCAATTACTGAAAATGAAACATCAAATCTGGTAATAAAGACTCGCGCATTGCACGGAAATGGGTATAAAAATTGATTTGCGAATTTCTCCGACCCGGATCTTGACCCGAGAGATTCTTATGACCGAAATCATTAATTCCCCAATTATTTATGCCTAGCACCCCCAAAAAGTGGTATTTGCACCAAGATCCTTCATTTCTCTCCCAAACTTTCTTTAATTATATTTGGAACTTCATGTCTAACTAAATTTCATTATATTGCACATTAATCCTTAGTTTCACTACGAGACGATCTCACAAAAGAATTTGTCTTTAAAGATACATAATTAGTACAAGGGATACCATAATCTAGGAATCCCATATAAAATTTGTTTCAAATATATACGTATTTATTTCCTTAATGTTGATACCATGTAATAACTGTTACAAAACAGTCCTATTATATTGCAAAATGCTCTTGGGTACAAATGATTAGAGTCTTACTCCCATTGCACAATTCATGAGGATATTTATAAACAACTTATAAAAGGTTAACGTTATAACATCACAACATCTGTACGTACCCATGTTATGTTGACTCGGTTGACATAATTCCATCATAATAAAGATACTCCATCCGTCCCAACTAGATATGCACTGTCATCATTATCACACTGTTCAAGAAACATGTTTGACTATTAATACTTTTACCTACGTATAATAACGGTAAATAAAACATGTTTGACAAGGTACCATGATCGGAAACCAAATTAAGACTGCTTCTTTCAGTTTTTTTAATTAAACAGTGGACTCCTTCTCATTAAGATGACAATTGAGTCTCACATAGTATGGTATATTGAAAACTTAAAGGACCATAATAATGCAAACCAAAGGGATAACAGGATTTGAACCCTGATTGCACCTGGTCAAACACATTGCTCTCTCACTTGGGCAAACCCAAGTGGTTTTCTTTCGCTATTTAAACAAGTTCATTTGACAAAGAGACACCCTTTCCTCTTTAATACATGAACCCAATGAAATCAAACAAATACAAAACGAACAATTTATATCCGATCAAGTGCGAATATGAGAAGGTAATCACACTACAAGAATCAACACCTATTATTTTGCCCCTTTTACCTTGGTTTTAGCCTTAGGACAAATAATCGAGGCAAAAAGTTCTTTTACCTCGTTCTATTTTTTCGAAGAAAAAATTTATTTACCCCAATTATAAAAAAAAAATTGAGGTAAATAATATGTTTTTACATCGATTGTATAGTAGTCGGGGTAAATATCATTTTTAATCGAAGTTTTTAATAGTCAAACTGACGAAAGTGCGACATCGGCAACATGTGTCTGTTCAAACTGCATTAGTCATCGATGAGATTTTTGACATCATATTACTAGCCGGTTTGACCGAATAGCTGACAATGCTAAGGAGCGATTCCATCTGTCGGGATTTGGTAAGTATGTTTTGCTCCTTTGACCAAACTCAATCATAATTCCCAAAAATTTGTTTCACATCCAAGATGGCTCTAAAAAAATTCAATTCCTCACAGATGAAGGTGGGCAATAGGGTTGTGGGTTGGGATAACTCGCCACTCAAGTAACAAGTAAATATTTCATGCCCGAATTTGTATTTTCATCTTCAATTTTGGGTTGTAGGTTAGTTCAATTGATATGAGAGGATGACATACACACAATATGCATATGTTATGTTATGAATCCATGAAGTGAATGAATATAAGTGTATGTAGTTGTTCCGAAGATTTGATCCTAAACGCAGCGTACTTTTTGTTTTAATATAAAGATGTTTATAGATAAAACTCATTGTTACGACGAAGATCGAACGAGTGAGAAGTATCAATATTTTGTAGCCAACTTCGTTAAATATGCCTTAAAGAATGCCCGAAGGATAATTTGTCGTACGCATATGGTCTTTGCAAGAAGTGTTGGAACACCATTTTTCATGAAGATGCAATTGGTTTGAAAGATGACTTATTTATATACGATTTCAATCCAACATAAATTTTTTGGTTTTAGCATGGGGAGAACATGGATGATTATACTAGAAATGAAGTAGATCAGCCCGAGAAGGATGATAGGATGAATTAGTTGGTTGCGGACATTGTCAAGAATTACAGTGGCAATCCTAACAAACTTTCAGACTTTCGCGGACATGATGAAACATTATAATACAATGGATGCTCTGAAGGAATGACAATATTGAACGCTACATTGCAGTTGATGAGTGTGAAAGCAAAGTATTCCTACAGTGATGTTGGGTTCTCCGGTTTGTTAAATTTTTTGAAAGAAATGCTTCCTTCCGGCAATAGAATATCGGAAACGGTATATGAGGCAAAGAAGGTACAATTTACGAAGGGCATGTATTATGAAAAATACATACTTGTCGGAACGATTGTATGTTTTATAGGGAAGATCACTTAAATGTGGAGGTATGCCCTAAATGCAATGCTCCCCGGTTCGAATTGAAAGAGGTGGATGTTGATGGAGAAATTGGAAATCGACAGACGAAGAAGGTTCCTGTCAAGGTTGTTTGGCATCTACCTATTATTCCTCGATTGAGAAGATTGTTTGACAAACCTGAGGATGCAAAGAACTTGAGTTGGCATGCCGATCGGGCAGCGGTTGATCTTGAAGTCATTAGTCATCCGCCCGATGGTGATCAATGAAAGAAGATAGATGCGGCCTTTCTCGTCTTTGGGAAAGAGCCACATAACTTGAGGCTTGATTTGTGCGGATGGAATAAAATCGTTCGGTAATATGAGCAGCAACCACAGTTCGTGGCCCGTGATGGTAGTGATTTACAACTTGTCCCCATGGTTATGAATGAAAATGAAGTACATCATATTGTCTCTAATGATCTCGGGTCCTAAGTAACGGGGGAATGATATCGATGTGTACCTTTACCCTTCGTGGATGACCTTAAGAAGCCGTGGGATCCTAGAATGGAATATGTATAAAGGGTTTCAGAATGAGTCATATGATTTTAAAGCCATGTTGTTCTGCACTGTTAACGACTTTCCCTCATATGAAAACTTGTCCGGATATTCAGTTAAGGGTCACAAGGCATGCTCCATTTGTTTGGAAGCAACAAAATAGTGTTAGTTGAGGCATGGAAGTAAGACACTGTATCTTGAGCACCAAAGATGGCTTCCAACACCTCATTGGTGGAGGAATTAGCATGTTGAATTCAATGGCAAGGTAGAGTTGGTGCCCCTTCTCCAGTAGTAACAGGTGCGTTAATGTCTAACATGTTGCGTAGTTTTTTAAATGACTTTGGAAAGAGGAAGAGGAAACCAAAGGTTGCCAGTAGTTGGAAGAAATGTTCCATTTTTTAAACTACCGTATTGGGAGACCCTTGACTTCCGACATTGTTTGGACATGATGCATATTGAAAAGAATGTATGTGATAGTTTGGTTGGTACTTTGATGAATATCCTGGGTAAGACAAAGGATGAAGTGAAGTAAATGATTTATATGGTTGAAATGGGTCGAACACATACTTGCCTATTGCTTGTTACACGATTTTAAAAGTTGAGAAAAAGTTGATATGTTTGACCCGTCTCCCCTAGCGGTCGCTAATAAACACACAACATTTTCACGGGAGATGTACTAATTACCTAGAGGAGAGGACTATTAAGGTCAAAGATAGAAATTTATATTGTTTCTCCCGTTCCTACTACTACACTAACTATGGGGTAGATAGTGGCAAGATCGGGGTCGTCCACAATGATGCTAAGAATTTAAAGTTTAACTAAACACAGCCGCAATCGAGTCGTCAATCCAATCACGTATCAGGAATAACGAATGTTTCAAAACAAGTTTTGGGAGGCGGGGGATTTATCTAACTATAAGCATGAAAAATTACGAGAGAATAAAACTATATATCGTTAGCACAAGAATAAAAATCATATCTGAAGTAAGGGATTCTTGTAACCTTAAGTCTAATGTAGCTAAAATTTATACTGACCCCTTTCAAATGGATCGTCTGTTGATTGAGGCTAGGAACACATCTCCTATCCAAAGAGCGTCATCAGAAATATAGGAGTCATATGATGGATTATTTTAAGTTTTCATTGTGACGTAGATAGAAAATATTGGTAATATAAAGATTGCTAAAACTTTGGTTTCCAATGCACACATCTAAACTAAACTTCAACGTGACATGTCACAATATTTTATTATTAATTACTACAAAAATGTTATATTTATTTTTCATTAATTATTTATTAAAATAATTTTTCTGTTATATTTTATTTTAAACTCTATAATTGCACTTATTTTGAACTTTGAACTTAAACTTGCACGATAATTTAGATTATTTTTTTATTTTACAGAAATTTAAAACTATCACAAATTATTTAATTTTAGAATTGTTGATATATTTCAAAATTTATATATTTTAAAATTTAAATATTTTATATCTTTAATTAGTATACCAGTCCATCTCTGGAAATACCAAGGTTTAAAGTCCAAATTATAAGAAATGAAGATAAAATTTTCAGGTTGTATAAACCAGGTTATAAAATTTATAACTACTACGCGTTGCATAATAAAACTTTAATATTGCAACAAAGACTTTTTACCTTTTATTATTATAATTAAACCCCGTCTTTCCATAACCTTCTTTCCCAAAATTTTGTCAAAGATAGTATAACTAAATTAAAATATTATATGATTAAACCAATATTTTAATTTATAATTTAAATATATACAATAAAATTAAAATTATGTGAATTTCGAGAAATTAAATTTGTAAATATATTAAAATTTATTTATTTTTGACAAATATACTGCCTAGACATACTACAGACTTCAATGTGAACCTCCATTTTAAAAAGTTCTATTTGAAGGGGTAAGTTATAGCCATGGTATCTATTATGATGATGTATGTTGTAACATACTAAATTGAGGTTTGCATTGGAGATTCTCTCATATTGAGACCCTCAGTTTGACGCATATTTGCCAAAAATAAATCAATTTTAATGTATTTATCTAAATTTATTTTCTGAAAATTCACATAGTTTAAATTTGTTAGTTTAATACTCAAAATGTGAATTAAACTATACATTTGATTATTTTATATATTTATTTATTTATTCATTTATTTTATGTTATACTAATTAAATACTTAAAATATTCAAAATTTTAAATACTCCAATAATCCTAAAAAATTGTGATAGTCTTTTAGTTAAAATAAAATTTTAAAATAATCCAAATCATCATGAAAATTTAAGTTTTAGAATATATATTTTCAGCAAGTAGTTATAAAGTTCAAAATAAAATAAAATAAAATTTATATACTACATCAATCGAATTTGAGTTCAGTAGAGAGTTAATGAAAATAAATATAATATTTTCTAGTAATTAATGGTATATACATGACCTATGTAGCCCCATCCAGTCAAAACTAGGCAGTATAGAAGTAGCCTCGATGAAACAAATTGGTTTGCTAAACGGACACAGGCTAAGCTCACTGTTTCGCCCCAATGTAACCAATCATGGGAATGGTACAAAGACACTACTCACCATGACATTTGGGGGTGGGCGTCAGTTCGGTTTGGATTTTTCGGTTTTACCCCTAAAAAGCCCAAAATTGAATCTGACCCGCCCGAATTATCCGAACCGAATTCGGAATTCAGTTTTGGTTTGAAACTGAATTCAACCCGAATAAAACGAATTAATTTTAGTTTTTAAAAATGATTACTAAAATTGTATAATTTAATTTAAAATTAAATAAAAATATGCAATCTAATTTCTACATCATCAAAATTAAGTTTTCAAAAATAAAAATCAAACAACCATAAAAATTTTAACATTACCTTTAAAAGTAAAGAAAAATAGTTTGTTTTTAATAATTTTTAATGTCTTCATATTCTTCACACCTTCTAGCACAACACATTAACATTCACATTCACATTCACATTCAAATTCACATTCACATTCACCTTCACCTTCAAGCACTCCACATATTTACTTAGGGTAACTTGTGTTATCTACTTATTTCCCCAAACTTACTTAGCGTTTAGAGTTTGGGGATATTTTTAAACATAAATATTGGTCCACCAACTTAAATTTATAAATAAATTTAATTTTATTGTTTTAATTTAATTATTATTTTATATTTAAATTATTTAATTATTCACAATTCGGTATTCGGTTTGAATTTCGGCTTGAGTTTTAAAATCCAAAACCGATGCAAAAACCATATTCAAAATTTGGTTTATTCAATTCGGATATCCAAAAACCGTATATTAAATTCGGTTCGGGTTATTCAAATTTGGATAATTTGATTTTTGGTTCGGTTTTCGGTGTTTGATTTTTTTGCCCACCTCTACATATCATCTTTTGTTAGACCACGATCTAGGATATGGGAGCGTAATATGAAAGGATCTATAAATGAAGTCGAAGAACGCCAGACAAAGTACGTGATTTCTTCCCCCCCCCCCCCCCCAAACCCAAAAATATATATACAAGAGCAAGGACAACAATACCTTGAGCATTGGAGCTTCCTTCCTGGGAACCACCCATAGGGATTTTTGCAGGTACTCGAGAGAGATGGACTACTCGCAGCCAATTCTGGGAACTATCTCCATTTGGAAGGAATCCCCTACATCAGTGGCACTGTCTGTAGAGATATTTTTACTTTCTGGTTTTTATAGTTCCTATGAAGGGTCGGAGTCCATGCCAGAGTCAGTGCATGTACAACAAACATGTGACAGATAATTCTTACACCGAGGAAGTCAGCAAGCAGAAAACTAGCTCAATAGACCAGAAGAGCTTACAGTAACGGTAAGTACATACGATTGTAAGTTCGCTACACTAGAAAAGACTCGCAGCAAAGGTACGCTCCAATATCACAATCAATTTTAGGTAATTTTTTTAAAAAAGAAAATTTTTAGCCATGTAGATGAAGATATTATCAAAAAAATTATAGAGGACTAGTAGAGTACTATCGTGCGTTGTGCAATATTATTAATTAAAATATTAGGACGTATATTTTGTGTCTTACGTTTAAATTAAAAATAAAATTTATTTAAAATTTTAAAGTTTAGTAATTTAAGGAAAACTATATGGGTTAAGAAATGAAATAATTAATTTAGTTATAATTCTTTAAATAGTGAATACAATAAAAATTTATTATTTTTATAAAAAAAATTAAAATTTTAAAAATCAATTATTTATATGTTGAGATTAATTTTAAAATGCTATCATAATTATGTGTATCTCATTGCAATAAATAAAAATCAAAATTAAATGACCTAATTAGTCTTACTAATTATAAAATATCCTCATTTAACAGTTACTCAGTCTAAAACAAGAATTTGTCATATATAATAAATAAATAATGTGTATGCATATTTTAATCAAAAGTACCCTATAATTTTATAAAAAACATCTGAATATTTTATTATTTCAAATTATGTGTTTAATTAGATTTTCTTTAGAAATATATATATATATATGGTTTTAAAATATATTTTTGTAAGTTATATATTTTAACAAGTTATGATTGATTATATATCGTAAATAATATAAAAATATAATAATATTAGTATGTTATTTTTGGGAAATTTTGGTTTAATTTAGTCAAAATGACTTCAATATCTCCAAGCAAACAATTTCTATTATATGTTGCTTTGGGTGACCTAATTAGTCTCACTAATTATAAAATATTTTCATAACAGTTAGTCGGTCTAAAATAAGACTTTTTTCATATATAATAAATAAATAATATGTATACATATTTATATCAAAAGTACCCTATTATTTTATAAAAATTATCATAATATTTTTTATTTCAGATTATGTGTTTAATTGAATTTTCATTTGTGATATATAGTATGAGATATTTATGGTTTTAAATATATCTTTAGAAGTTATATATTTTAACAAGTTATGATTGATTATATA
>JAULKM010038595.1:0-13300 GCA_032355605.1 Rubia tinctorum
CATAGGACCAATCCTGTTACTTAGAAGATCTCGAACATAACCCTTGAATGTTTGATCAAGACGTGGAATGTCTTCATTTATAGTAGTAGTCGTATCCTGATCTCCATCAACTTCTTTCTCTTATAGGTGGGGTGCCTAAACTTTTTTTTATTGCTTCCCTTCCATAGGGAACTTTCTCTTGCCCATTTTTGAGCTTTTTGTTGTTTGATTCTTGCATGTGGATGAATTTTCCCCCAGCATTCTAGAGATCTCCTCGGGTTATCTTGCATATCCGCTGTGAGTTTCTAGTAGAATTCTTTAATCTCATGCCATTAATGAACGCTCCTAGCGATATTTGTTATGGGAGTTCTCTGACTTCCAGGCTCTCTACTACAAAGTGACCATGTTATCCCACCATGCTTTCTTCTATTTGTTGTGCAATGTTCATTAGATCCGTGAATATCCTTGTGAATTTCTGTTTCTTGTTGAACCTTCCTATAAATTGGTCCGCTGGTTGAGCCCTGCCATGTATGCTTCACCAGGGTAGGCTATCATACCAGATTATCTCGGTTCCTACGAGAAATTTAGGAAATGCCTTGCATACTGATTGGATAGGTGTGTCACGGAACCTCATGCTAGTCCTATGAGAGTGCAAGAAATCCTCTGGTTTGTTTGTTCCGTCGTATACTTTGAGTTGAGTTGGTAAATTTAATCCTTTTGGCATCAAATTTTTTTGTAATTATTCTACCAGTGGAGAGTGCTCTACTCCATCTTGGACATCATAACCCTTAGATTCTTGTCGATTATCTTCAATAACATGCTTCTCCACCCTCTACTTTTCTTGTTGCACGAGCCTATCTTTCGATTCTTTGTGGGTCTTCGCAAATCGCTTGTACATATACTCTTGGTTTGCCTTTAAGAAGGCTGCAAAGGTCTATTTCTCCATTTTTTCCTCTCAGCGGGGAATGCACTTCTTAATCATTTCCAAACTCTCAGACCTTTTCTATCCTGACGGATGGTTACTTCTGGGCAGGTAGCTCAGGTGGAGGTGATTGTACTGGTCCTGTCGCTCTTTTTTCATGTCCTCTTGTTCCTTCCACCATGGTTTCCGAAGAACAACATTGACCTAAACGATTTGGTTCCCACAGATAACCCCATTGAGGTAGTATGAACTCCCATAACTATAGCGGCAACCACCAATAGCATAATTCCTTGATTGTTGTCCCTGCAAGAACCTCCCAGATTGGATTTAGGATTATCCTCTAATGCTTAACCACATATTTTGAAATTGTATGAGTTGATCTATTTGCTTTTAGTTTCTTTGGCTCTTTCATACCTCTTCTACTTATAGGGTATGTTTCTGTACTTTATGCTAGTTCATGCCCACGTGTTACGGGGTCAGGCTTATCACCCAACCTCAACATAACCCTATACCTAAATGAACGCTAAAAGTGTGTTGTAGTACTGTATCGCTCAACGCGTGCTGGTGAATCAGTCTCCCTAAATCGTGACGCACACGTTTCTGGGTCATCCAATACCGCATGTCTAACTGCTCTCGGCCTGTGATATTCGCCTATCCACTTGCGATGCACTGTGCTGAATGCTCGGGCCATTTGTGCCTAACGCCCATGCGCATAACTCCCAGTTTCCTACCAGGCCAACACACTAAGTGTTGAGTCATGGCCAAAGGAGACTTTTCCCTAGATCCTTGTAATAGAAGTATTCTCTTTCACTTTAATAACTTAGCTATAGCTTAGTAGTTGAGTTTAGTTTCTTACTAGGAGTTGCAGGCATGTGTGCCTCTATTTTCTTTGACCTTCTTTTGTTCTTGTAGCTGTCACATGTAAACACTTATGTACACCATATATGTGGAGTACTGAGCTATCCATATTCAATTACCTTTGTGACATATTGAAAATGAGCATTCTCCCCAAGTTGTTTGGGTCTTGTATTGCTTTATCCTTTATTTGTGTGCTCTTGCTCCCTTTATAAACTCGTGTGTGTATTTCCGCTGCATACTCGTCCACGTACCTCTAAAGATTTGGTGTGCTGGGAATAACAAAGTTGAGTGCAACGTACGTGGAAAATAGGAAGTAGTTGTTGCATTCTAGCACTAGGCTACACGGTTAAACCCAACAAGGGTGACTCGTGACAGTTGGTATTCGAGCTCTAGAAATCCTAGATTGCATAGTGAAAAAGGTTGTCACTATGTCGAAGAAGACTGATTGGTTGGAGAATATTGAGAGGGTTTTGTTTGGTGAGACACAAGGGCCAGGGAGCCTAGCTGACCGAGTGGATTAAACGGAATCGAATGTTTCCATTATCAGTAGAAGCATCGAGGTGACCAACGCGAAGGTTGCACATCAGGAGAAGGATAATGCTGAGCTGAGAAAAGCTTTGGCATATCGCATGTCCGATGCTGCCGATATGAGAGGAACCACCAAGCAGCTTGACGGAGATGTGTGCGTACTCATGTAAGCTGTAGCCAACTTATCCCATGGTTTAGTTGGTGGCAGTGGTGTATGTGCTGTGAACAGACGGAAAGTCCATGAGCTTAAGAAATATGACGTTACACGCGAGAGCTTGATAATTTCTTGTATGAGATGGATTAATAATTTAAGGCGATTAAGATGGACATCAAAATTGATGAAGCCACTATTTCCAGAATGTACCCGGAGGGTTGCTAAATGGTTCCCTAGCTGCGGAGATATATGCAGGTCGCTTAGCCATCGACATATGGGATGAATTGAAGCTCAAGGTGAAGAAAAAATTCATGCTCACCAACGTGAATAAATAGGCGATGTTGAGACTCGGGCTCGACTTTCTTGACCATTCGAAGGAGTACAAACTCCATGACTTCAACCAGGGATTGAAATCATGGGCTAGAATCAAGATAAGGAGACCCTGTTACACTGACTATAACTTAGCAGTGGTGCGTTGAAAGTCTTAAGGACTATGCGGGCGAAGGAGAAAAGAGTTGAAAAAGTAGTGAATGGTGCTATTGTTGTCAAGGTGGGAAATGGTGCTGCTGCAAGTTCTCCCAAGGTGGGAAGCAACTTTAGACCTAGTTTGAGCAGAGTAGGTAGCTTCACGCACAGTTTAGGTGCGGGAAGGAATGGAAGAATCCCCAGTGCAAGTGCGGCTAGTTCAGTCGGGTCCAAACCAAGATGGGATGGACATACCGGGAAGGCATGGCTTATGTGTGGGACTTTCAAAGGGATTTATACCTTGGTTTTTTGTCCAACAGAGTAGATGATCACTGCTATGTTTCTTGAGGACTCGAGACACATCAGGGAGGCACTAGCGAGGTAGTTCAGGAGCAATCGGCTAAGAAGTCAGGGCCTAAAGAGGAGGAACCATGCTCCATGCGAGCGTTGAATATGCATTTTGATTCCATGGTGGGATCAATAGATCCAGTGTGGTCGAATATGTTAATAGAGACTGAGATTGACCGGGTGGTTGCTGCAGTGTGAATGAAGAGAGTTGCGGCTCAGTCAAGTAGTGCGGAGAAAGACGCATCTATGCTTGACAAATATGATATTTTAAACCAATACAGCAGTTGGATGGAGCATTGATACATATGGACTTGCTCGAATGGAAAACCTCTCCGAGTGATGGTCGATACTAGAGATAGCCATGTGTATGTCTTCGAAACAGAGGCATCAAGATTAGGACTCAAGTTCGAGAAAGTTGGGGAAGGATGAAGGCCTTGAACGGTGAACCTCGACAGGTGCTGAGTGTTGAGAGGCAATTCTTGGTGAAAGTTGTCACCATAGAATCCAAAGTGGATTTCCATGTCGTTAAAATGGATGATTTTAGTTTAGTCCTCGGCATGGAATTTTTGAGAGATGCATGAATTGTTGTATACCCATATTACAACTACCTTTATGTCTTAGGCACCAATATGTGCACGGTTAAATATACTTCTAAGATATCACCCAGGAGTAAACTATCAGCTTTGAGCTCATCATGTGCTTAAGAAAATATGAGGACCGCGGTTCAACGAATCCTGGTGTGGAGAAAAGAAATGAAGGATCAAAAGGGTCTACACCAACAATGGGTTTGCTCGATGTATCCAAGGAGCTTTGTGAAGAAATTATAAATATTGAGCATGTTTTGGGTCGCTCATCGGCTGCAAAATATGAAGATTACTGAACAAGTAGGATAGTAAGTGTTCATCGATTGCCAAGAAGATCTGGATTCCAAAGATGTATCCGCCATATTGTGCGACCCATCAAACTCCCTATTTTGAACTAGTTAAATTATCTAAACCTTGTAAACCTAAATGGGGAAAGAAAATTCATCATTCACATCAGCAAACCCTTTTTGTTCCATAAGGTAGAAGGTTGAAACATGAACGGATGATGATGCATACCATAAAACATCCGGAGTTTGACATTCCTACAATCATCGTTCATGAAGTGGGTGCTATAAAATAAAGCCAGCTCAAAACAAAATAGAAGAGAAGCCAAGGACCACGGCTATATATGAGTACACCAGCGCCAGCTTATAAATCAACCCCTTTCTTAAGCCAGAAGTGTACAAGAAAAGTGCGGGTAGCGAAGAACCTTGGAGGATTGATGGCTTCGGGGACATTCTATGAATCGAGTGGGAAGTATGTTATGGGCTTTGTCTTACACCTAAACTCAACACAACTCCATGCCCGTATGCACGTCACAAATATGTTATGGTCACGCGCCGCTCAATGCATGCTTGAGAATCGGTCTCCCTAAACCATGGTGCACATGCCTCTGGGTTATCCAATTCCTCCCTCCTAACATCTCTCGGCCCATGATGTTCTCCTTTGAACCTGCAACGCGTTGGGCACAACACCCGATCTATTCGTGTTCAATGCCCGGTTGCCCACAAGACCAACACACTAAGTCTTGAGTCACGGCCCAAGGAGACTTGTCCTTAGCTTCTCACAGAAGTCTCCTCTTTAGCTTGTAATAACTTACCTAGTAGTTTATCTTAGTTTCTTTCGTGAAGGTCCAGGCCTGCGTGCCTCTATTTTCTTTTAATTTTTTTTCCTCTTGTAGCTGTCACTTGTAATTACGTCTGTGCACCATATATGTGGAGTACTGAGCTAACCACATTCGGTTACCTCTTCAATATATTGAAAATGAGCATTTTCTCCCCAAGTTTTTTGTGTCTTGTATTGTTTTGTTCCTCATTTGTGCGCTCTTGCTCCCCTAATAAACTCATGTATGTATTTTCACTGCATACACGTCCATGTCCCTCTAAAGGCTTGGTGTGCTAGGAGCAACCAAGCTAAGTGCAACGCACATGGAAAATAGGCGGTAATCGTGGCATTCTAGCATGGTTAGGCCGCACGGTTAACCCTTACAAGGGTAAACTTTGACACCACGTATTGCACGTTATTGAATACCACCTTAGCGGCTATAATGGGCCACGATATCCTGGTCGTGGTCATTGGAATCCACATGTTTCATGGGTTTTTTGTTCGATTGATACCCCGAGGTGCCACCCTGGTTCCCCGATATGGACACCTCGCCCGTTCATATCGCCAGTGTACTTACCTTTCCTATACCAGTCCTAGCAAAAATGACGGAATTACTTTTGGATCAGGGATTTTATGAAAGTTGTATTTAGGGAAAGTACTGGGTCCAGTCTAAAAGCTTTTAAAGTTAAAGAGAAAAGTGTGGGAATTTAACAACAATTTCTTTGTCATTTTGGATAATTTTCAAATCATGCCATTTTTGTTAGGATGGATGAAAAGGAAAATTGTGTTATTTTTGCTAGGAAAAACGGTTTTATTTCAAATAGGAGAACTCTTAAGTCCTTTTTTTATATTTAGTTGTTTATTGGTATAAATTGGACAGAAATTTTTGAGAGCGGATATACCCATTGATTCAAGAATAGCTTGGAAATCATAACTCGAAAATCATGTCTACATTGTTTTTGCATTATCCCATAATTATGGAGAACTAAATTCATTAGTTTCTTCTAATGATTGAACTCATCCCTAATTACATGTGAGTATCCAGTATCGCATTCTATTCATTTATGTAAATTGTATTCGTTCTCTAGTTCTTGAATTCATTGAATTTTATTTATTTATCTAGGTTGGTCATCTTGGTTAATGAATGTTATTCATGTTCCTATGATTTTCATGTTTACATAGAAATCTATTAAAGTAAAAAGTTATGATTGTATAAGTGGATGTTTATGGCTTATGTATGTGTTCAATGATAGATAATTGGATTAGACTAAATTATTATTTTTGTCCGCAACATAGCATCTTTTACCAAATTTTGGTCAATGGAAGCAAAACCACGTGTTTTTAGTACCTCCCAAATTCAAAATAAAATTTTTGAACCCAAAACTTGATTTCAGGTGGTTTTGGGGGACCAAAAGATAGTTTAAGATGTTATGTTAGGGACCAAAAAACAATATAGTCTACTTGAAAATCACCCAAAATCTGATTTTGGTGATCGAAAATTACACTTTGAATTTGTGGGGTACTAAAAAAATGTGGGTTTGCTCTCGGGGATCAAAATATGGTAAAAGATGTTATGTTGGGCAACAAAAAACAATTTAGTCATTCAATTATATGTGCTCTGAATGGATGTTTACGATTCTTATTACATGTATATCATATGATTCCTGGTCACAATTCTATCGTAGTTAAGCCTTGATTGTTTGCTTGATTTTATTTATAATAGGTGTATTATGGGTAGATGTTTAATACTCATGTACTATATATTTTTTTCCTGAATAGAGAGCATCATTTGGAATTGAACGAACTTCAGAACCTATGATTAACGTATGAAGATGATGTTTGGAAATTGTTGGATGGACTATTTTTATTCTCTTGACTAATCATTTCTTTTATTAAAATAGTTTAAAGTATTTTATATAAACAAAACTTCAAAAAAAATCATGTTACCTTATTTCGAATCGACTGAATTCTATGTGCCAATTTCTTATTTTTTACGCTCTCATTGGTTTTCATTTTTACGCTCTCTTCTCTCTCCTCCCTTCTGAATCATCTCTATCCTCTGTCCACGCTAACAGCTAGTTTCACCCGGAACTCACACCGGCAACCATGGCCGATCCTCTACCTGGAGGCACCAAATCATTCGTAGGAGCACTGAAAACCAAAAATCAACCTCTGAATACTGCCATACCCAGTAACCCTGAGATCATCCCCAAAACACAACACCTTGGCAATGCCCCTTGCCTATTTTCCGATGATGATATTGATACCCTATCGGCGCACTACTCAAATGGCCTAATCGGAAAATACCTGAAGGGCAAATCCACCATGGAGTAATAGGAGACCTCCTTCAAAAATGCGAGCTTCAAAGGAAAATATTAATTGGGATCCCTCGATTACAAGCACATTCTCATCCGCTTTGAAGAGGCAACTGATTTACAACGATGCGGGCTCAAGGGATTCTGAAGCTTAAATGGTTCGATCATGAAAATCCTAAAGTTGACTCTGGACATCTACCCAAATACATAATCCTCCATTGTTCCGGTTTGAGTAACTACTCGCAATCCTCCCCTTTACTACTATAACTCTGCGGCCATTATTGCCATTGGTAATACCTTAGGTTATTTTTATCAAAATGGATGCTGCTACTGAAACTCTAACTAGGCCATCTACTATCAAAATATGTGTGAAAATAGACTTGTTAAAAACAATTAAACAGACAATTAGGCTAGGTTCTCTAACTTCCAATAAGAAATTCTCTATTGAATACGAAAATATCCCCCTATACTGCCAGCATTATGCTAAGATTAGTCACAACCAAGTAAATTGCAGGAAGATTAACTCAAACCTTACTCCCAATTATACTTGGAAACCCTCAGGAAATCCTCCCCCCCCCCCCCTTAAAACAAGCAACTGATAACCTTGTAACAAAAACTATACCAATCAATAGTCAACAACATCTGCACAATGAGGTATTGGAGTCTACTATTGTTCCTACCTCAGATGTTCCAATCCTTGCATCCCAAGCTCCAAAAATATCCCCACTCACAACCACAACTAACCCCTTGAATAACCCCAATGCCTAAGGATCACCACGGTATATTACTGCCCCTCATTATTCTTAGGTTATGATCTCATACTCATACTCGATATTACTGCCTCTAAACCATGCACACCTAGGCTCTCTCCTTCCAGCACCAAAAAAATTTCACCCCAGGCAAAGATCAGATCCTCCTATGCTAAGGATGATACCCACATCACCTTAGGTAGTATCCCCCCCCCCAATCCTATTGACAAGCTTTTTTATTCTCAGAATATACAGGTTACGAACAGATTCATGCCCCTACTTCAAGTTGCTGAGCAAGATAATCTGACTCAATATTCTTCCATTTATTTGGACAGCTCACACGAAGTCCATTCTGGCCAGGTTAGTCCTGATCAGATTAGTTCTCACACTGGAAAAAATTTCAAACCTGTTGCCGGTAAAGGTAAACCAAGGAAAACTAACTAATTTACTCAATTAAATAAAATTATGCTTAGATCATCATCAAAAAGATCTAAATCAGGTAAATTTTGATGAATACAATATCTAAAATGAGATTTCTTGTTTGGAATCTAAGAGGAATGGACACATTTATGCCTAGACTTCAAAATCTAATTAGAACTCACAAATTTGACCTAATATGTCTCATTGAGACCATGCATGGTAATGATACTTGTTCAAGTTATATGTCTCAACTTGGTTTCAATGATTATATACATTCAAGTACACCTCAGATTTGGATTTTCTGGAAAATGAACATTCATGTTGATCTTCTATGTCATAACCAGCCGTTTTGTTTTTGTTAAATTTTTTAGTCCACAACTAAATACAACTATGGAAGTTGTTTTTATCTATGGACTTAGAACTAGGATAGAATTATTAAAACTCTGGTATAATTGTTTAGCTCTAGACAACTCTGAAACCATTTTTATAGGTGATTATAATTCAATTGCCTCTATTACTGAATATAAGGGCCCTACCAATCCTTGTAAAGCCAGTATTCTTGATTTTAACCAATTTATTAATGACAAGGAACTACAAGAAATAAATACTGTAGGAAACCTCTTCAGATGGAGTAATTCAAGGCTTAGGAAACCTACCTCTAAGAGACTTGATAGGGGATTATACTTTGTTGATTGGTTAGCCAAATTACCTTTATCATCCATTCAAATGTTGAATAGGCAGTCATCTGATCACTCACCCCTACTCCTTACTGTAGGATCTAATGTTTCATCTGTCCCTAAGCCTTTCAATTTTATAAATATTTGGTATAACGGGTCTGATTTCAACCCACTGATTAAATTAAACTGGGATATCCCTATGCCTCTAAAAGTAATGCTAGGATTTTATCTCAAACTGATTAGACTTTAAAAGGTTATTAAGGTCTGGAATAAAAATGTATTTGGTAACATTGAATCAAATGTAACCAAATCTGAAAATAACCTTAGGTTAGCAGAATTAGATTATGATCATTCTCGGAATGACCATAATTTAATTCAGTTAAATAAGTTCAAAGCCGAACTAACTAAAGCTCTTAAAGAACAGAGAAAGTTTTGTAAACAAAAGGCTAAAGTGAATTGGTTAAAACAAGGTGATGATAACACCGAGTACTTTCATAATTCGGTTAAGGAAAGAAAGTCTAGACTTCAGATTACTAAAATTAAGAGCTCTGATGTAGTTGGTTAGAGGGAATGGACCTAATTGAAAAAGAGGCTGTTAACTTCAATAAAAATCTACTAACTGAAGAACATAATGCCACAGGTGGACATTATTTCTCAAGATTTCTAGGACAGATTCCAAAATTAATTACTTAGGAAGATAATCAGATATTAATAAGGCCTATTTCTATGGAGGAATTAAAACAAACTCTCCTTGGTCTTAATAAAAATAGTAGTCCAAGTCCTGATGGTTTTACTGGCTATTTTTATATTAAGTCTTGGGATATTATTGCTCAGGATTTACTTACAGTAGCCAATGATTTTATCTCATCATCTTCTATTCCTAATGGAATAGGGAGTACCTGCATAACACTCATTCCAAATAAACATACCACTTACAGTTTTACTGATTTCAAGCCAATCTCACTATCTAATGTTTCTAATAAGATTTTCTCTAAGTTAATTACTGAAAGAATCAAACCTTTGATGGATAAATTGGTCTCCCCTAATCAATCTGTTTTCTTGAAGAAAAATGACATTTCCGATAATGTCATTTTCTTCAAGAAATGATCATATTTTTAGATAATAAATATAAATCACCAAATTGCATCATTAAGCTTGACCTAATGAAAGCCTTTGATAGGGTTATTTGGCCTTTTCTTAACAACATTCTTCTGCATTTCGGTTTCCATGGTAAGTTTGTGCATACAATAATGAAAAATATTTCTAGTGCTTCTTTCTCTATTTTAGTTAATGGGAAAATTGTAGGTTTCTTCAAATCTTCAAGAGGTATCAAGCAAGGTGATCCTCTATTCACTTTTCTTTTCAATTTGTTCACTGAGTCCCTCACTAGGGCACTGACTTTTGTTTTTGAGAACAAAAATATTGACTACTTTCAGCTGCATCCTAACTCTTCACCTATATTCCATTTAAGTTATGCTAATGACACAATTATTTTCCTAAAAGTCACTAAAAAGAACCTCATAAGAATGAAAGTGGACAGAAGATTAATTTTGAAAAATCTGACTTTTATTTGAGCAAACATGCATCTGTGCCTAAAATTAACCAAACTAAACACATTCAGGGGATGAAAAATAGGAAACTAGCCTTTTAAATATTTGGGGTAACTATGTTTAGAGGGAAATTTAATTTTTTTAATTCAGGCCTATTTTAGAGCAGATTGACTCTAGGATCCATAACTGGAAAAATAAATGGCTATCAATGGGGAGGAAATCTAATTAATACCTGTTTATAATATATTCCTCAGCATGTTTGGGCAGTTCTCAAGCCTACCACTTATGTGATTAATCAGTTTTAAAAAGGCTAGCCAATTTATTTTGGGGGGATCTAGATGACAGGCCTAAAAAACACTGGAAAAATGGATAAAATTATGTCTGCTTACAGAGCAAAATGGTTTAGGTTTTAGGCCACTAAAATCTATCATTAATGTATGCAACCTTAAACTTTTGTGGAAATTCCAGATTGGGGATTCATTGTGGTCAAAATTATTATTGTCTTTAGCTGATTCTAATGGAAAATCTCTTAACTGAAAAAGAATTAGGTCAGTTAACCAACTTGCTGAAAGTTCAACCAAGGTGATTCATGGAGATGGAAATGCCTTTTCTGGTTTTCTAATTGGACTGACACTGGTCCTATAATTGATCAAATTCAGCCACATGACTCATTTTTTCATATTCTTCCATCTTATTGCACTGTGTCAGATTTTATCTCTAACAAAAATAGCTATCTTCCCCAAATAGATTCCTATATTACACTTGATACCTTTTTTTTGTAGGAAGCATGCATCATGCCACAGAGACCAGATATATTAGTCTGGAAACCTGATCCAAATGGAAGATTCGCCTTCAAATCAGCATACAATGTATCAGCCAATACATCTGGTAGTAGATCTTGCCTTCTTAAAGTTTGGAACTCTAGAATCCAAAGATTTCAGTCTTTATGTGGAAATTGATTAGCTGTCTTCTACCTTTTGATGACATCTTAAAATGGTATGGTTTCTAATTTGCTTCAAAATGTGTTTTTTGCAATAGTCCTGACTCAATGGATCATTTTTTCAACTCCTGCCATATTGCCATTCATGTCTGCAATCAAATGTTATCTTTTATACATGTTCAACCTATTCCTTTTACTTCTCTTTGGGACCAATTGTGGTCATTATGGAACTTTCATGGTAACTCATCATGCCATAAGATTTTAGTTTCAATTGTGTCATCACTTATATGCTGGTTTCTCTGGAAAAGTAGAAATAATTGGATTTTTAATGCAATCAAACCTTCTGCTGAATCCATGGTTAAGGATACAAAACAAGAAATTTATTTTTTGCTTCTTGCTAAACCAGTTCACTCATCTAAGACCTCAAACATAGATTTAATTACATCGGGTCTTATCCCAGAAATGAGGCCACCTCCAAAACCTATGATAAAAATTGTTAAGTGGTCCAAACCCTTGAACTCAACTTTCAAAACTAATGTTGATGCATCCTGGATCCAAAATGGACAAACTGGGATTGTTATAATAGTGAGATTAGCCTGAGGTGATATGTTTCTTGCTAAATCTTACTATATCATCTGTCAATCTCCCCTACATGCTGAAATGATAGCTATTTGTTTGGCATTTTATTTATTGATCAATTAGGAATTCATTCTGAATTGGAAAGTGATTGTCTATTAGCTATCAACTCAATAAGAGATCCAATGTTAGCTAATTGGAAGCTCTATAACCTAGTAGATAAAGTTAGCTTACTTATAAAGGAAAGATCTTTGATCGACACACATGGGCAAGGTAACAAGGTTGTTGATTGTATTGCTAAAAAGGCTAGGAATTTGGCTGATAGAAGTACCTACCTTTTCCATGAGTTGGATAGTGATATTAGAGGACTGATTGAGATGGATAAACAAGGAAAACTTGACCTCAAGTTTTCTTTTCTCTAGTTAGGATGCTACTAATTTTGAGTATTTTATTACATGGGAAAGGAAAAAACAAGCTCAGAAAATTATACATGATGATTTACATGGTGGAAAAAGCAAGCAAGGATTCAGATTTGCTCTCATCTTCTGATCATTTACACCCAATCTGCTTTGAAACAATTTTAATGCTAAGTGCTAGGTGCAAGTTAGAAGGATGCTGCAAATGCTATTCATCATCGATCTTTTGAAGATGTAAGACATTGGCGAAATTTCAACATTCAAGGTGCAGTTTTTGTTTATTCTGCAAAAGCTACGCATCACCATTATTTTGAAGATGATTTCACCCTTTGGTGTGCTACTCTAAGCCTTTTTACGGGCAAGAAATATCTTGTAATTACAATGATTACCTCCACAAACAAGCTTGTTTGTGTTGGTAATCATACACTTTGACCTTTACTAGATTTCACTACTTTAGCTATAGTTTTTGTAACTGATGGAGACCAGGGTACGACTACCACCATAAATGAAGACATTCCACGTCTTGATCAAACAATCAAGGGTTATGTTTGTGATCCTATAAACAACAATATTGGTCCTATGACAAGGTCAAGAATGAAGCTTAGAGATGCTGCATTGAATGGTTTGATTGATCGCCATCATAATGAAGAACTTAAGAAGAAGTCGGCAAGTTCTTGGATTACTTATTCAAGGGTGTCGATTAATTGAAGACATT
>JAULKM010038603.1:0-13298 GCA_032355605.1 Rubia tinctorum
TATCTATATCTATCTATGCTTGTATCCACTCCTAATTGTATGAACCCTTAGGAAAATCCCTCTTCTTTGTGGACGACTCCGACTTTCCAACTATCTACTTAGTTGTATTTAGTAAGCATATTGGGCTTAAAAATAGTTTGAGAGGTACGGCGATGACCTCCCACCAACCAGCTGCAAAGCCTCAAAAAGAGGGAATCGAGCTGGACCATAATGCTAATGAGGGGGGAAATGATGCGATAAGAGTAGGATCTAATGTATTGATTTCCCCTTTTCTACTTGTATTTCAAGTTATGGGATTATGATTAAGGAATACATTTTTTTCTTTTGGCCTTTACTATTATTTTCATAGTAATCATTTTATCGAATTGAAAAATGCAGAAGGATTTAAACTTGTTGATCAAACGGTCTGTACAGAGACTAAGGCAAAAAGAAATGGAGCTGAAGATGACGAAAAATCCCTTGCAGCTTGGGATAAGAATGGGTCTAGGATTCGAACAAGTCCTACAGGGTCTAGGCCCATTGTGTACGGTACAGGTCCAAAAATTCTGGACGCATCAGGTCGGGGTCTAGATTTTAAAAGATGAATCTGGTCCGTTAACATCTAACTTGTATATAATTTTGCCCTAATTACCAAATAACGTTTATACCATAATTCCTAGATTCCCCTTATTTTCTATGTTATGATATGTAGATTATGTTCTTATATTGTTTATTCCTTGATATGTTTTATGACTCACACATGATTTTAGTCATTTCATAATTCTATCTTGTGAGTGCTAAGGCAATTTGTTTGACTCTAATCTAATTAACTAGTCATGTGGGGAATTTCTTGTGAGAAGCAGTGAACCGGTGGTTTCTATATATAAATTCCTAATGGGGGAAACCTGGCTTACCCCGATAATTAAGAGTTCTTAGTTTCTGGTGATTCGGGTTGTGGGGACCCTAGAGTAATCACAAGGCCCTGATTCCTTTTCTCTTCTAGGCCTAGGATCGGTGTGCGTAGTGGTGGTCCTTGTAATGTAATAGGCTTACTCTTGCATCTAACAGTTGTTACACACGCAAGGCTTCAGACCTTTAAGATGTGGCTTCTTAGCACTAGGAGGGAGATTATGGGTGAATAAAGTATCAGAGGGTCGAAGCGCATAAGGAGGTGAGATAGTTTCATGAGAGACGAACCAGTATGTTATAGATAGTGAAAATTCCTGGTCATCTCTACACTATGGTGCATACACATGAAGTTTGGTTTATAAATTCTTATGTGAATAGATTCTAGGATCAAATCCATGTATCTTTCGTGGTACGCAAAAACCTCAAGACTAGTTAATCAATTGTGTACTTCACTTCACCTATATGCTCGTAGTTGTTAATTTGTAAAGCAACCCCCTCACCCATTTATTAGTAGTAGTTATTTGTGACATATGATTAGGGTGATGCCCGATCGTGAGTTGTGTTTTGCTAAATCTTAGATATTGGTATCTCTTTGGACGACACTAAGACTTACCACTAGCTACGTCATTATAGTTAGGAGTGAGTATGAGAGAAAGAATATAAATCTTATCTTTGACCTTACACAGCATCCCGCGGGTTGACTTCTTTGATTTTAGCAACCTCTCTGGGTGTGGGTCATATAGGTAGGGGACTTATCTATAAAGTGTATTGCGACTAGTTTACGTTTTGAATCTTACATTGATTTAACAAAAGAGGTTACCCTGTGTATGTTTGATCTAGACTGAGTTCATGGGGTTCTTAGTAGTTCATGGATCTCGCCTAAGGTTAAATAATGGCTGATGACACTGGGTGGCATAATAAAAGGAATGTTTTAAAGATATTTGTGTGTTGTATCAGGATAGAAAGTTCAAATGAGGCATAATCTATAGTATTTAAATGAATATGATACTTATTTTTTTGACCAAGGTTCTCAAATCCAATGGTTAATAACTAGAGTTAACATCTATTATGCAATGTGAAAAAGAGTGGAAAAAAGGCTTGGCTAAGAAGTGTCGTGAAAATGATCGGATGGAGGATATCATTTAAAAGTAGGCTAATTAGTTTGATGACATTGTTCATAATAAAGAAAAACTGGAGGTTGAATGTCACTGATAGAGAGGGTTAACTCAGATGGGGCTATATTGAGGAACGTGGATTCTCTATTTGACTCTTAACGAAGTATAAAGGGTGAGAAACTATGATGTTTTTGGGCCAAGGGGAGGTGTGGATAACTGGAAGGTTTATTGAAAGGACAAAAAGGAGGTTAACGGTAACCTGCCGAGATTAGTAAAACTCCTTCAAAAAAATTAATGCTAGTGGGGAATGTCGAAAGGATCGTGTTCCAATTTTGGAACAACATATAGATGGTTTAAAACGAGACCTAGAGACTTATGCATATTCTATGTACTAAACGAATATGCAGCTAGGCTAGTCAGAATGCGAACCTATTATTGATCGCAAGTCTTACTATGTGAAGCATATGCGGTGTATGGAGGTCACTGGTTTAACAAGAGGCGAGGTTTACAAATGATGTCAGAGCTAAGCATGCGAATAAGTTGCCTTACAAATCTTAAAAAACTTAAATTTCCATACGCTTAATAAGGTCTATGGTAGATATTTTATTTTCGTAAATATATCACTGTCCATATAACTATTTAATATTTTGGAAAAGTCCTAAAATAACCATATCTTTTGGTTGAAAGTGGCAATAAAACCCTAAAAAAATGAGAAATTGTTAAAATAACTCTAACATATTGATGTATGTGCGAACCTAACCCTGAGCACTGTTAAATTCAATTGCCAAAGAGAATTTTGGCTGCAATTTAATGAAATGATCATTTTACCCTGGATTTAAAAAAGAAAAAATTAGGAAAAGACAGAAATGACGTCAATCATATAAATTCATGTTCCCCCCATTTTCTTCCTATTTTTGTTTCTTCTTCTTCCTGCTTCTAACCCAAACCTTTTGAGAGAACTCATTTCGTCTGCCTCTTTTAGTACTTTGGGAGACGTGATAATGGCAGTAGTAGTTAAAAGGAAAGGTGGAAACTAGGCAGCTGCAAAGACTCAAAAAGAGGGAATCGAGCCGGAGCAGAATGCTAGTGAGGAGGGAAATGCTACTCTTAGAGTAGGATCTAATGTATTAATTTTCCCCCTTTTCTACTTGTATTTCAAGATATGGGATTAGGATTAAGGAATACATTTTTTTCTTATAGCATTTACTATTATTTTCATAGTAATCATTTTATCAAATTCAAAAATACAGAAGGATTTAAACTTGTTGATCAGACAGTCTCTACTGAGACTAAGGAAAAAATAAATGGAACTAAAGCTAACAGAAAATCCCTTGCAGGTAGGGATGAGAATGGGTCTAGGATTTGAACATGACCCACAGGGTCTAGGCCCATTGGGTTGGGTACGTGTCCAAAAAATTTGGACGCATCAGGTCTGGGTCTAGATTTTAAAAGATGAGTCGGGTCCGTTGACCTCTAACTAGTATATAACTTTACCGTAATTTCCAATTAACGTTTATACCACAATACCTAGATTCCCCTTATTTTCTATGTTATGATATGTAGATTATGTTCTTATATTTTTTATTCCTTGATATGTTTTACGACACACACATGATTTTAGTCATTGCATAATTCTAACTTGTGAGTGCTAAGGCAATTCATTTGACTCTAATCTAATTGGCTATTCGTGTGGGGAATTTCATGTTAGAAGCAGTGGACCGGTGGCTTCTATATAAATTCCTAATGAGGGAAATCTGGCTTACCCCGATAATTGAGAGTTCTTAGTTTCTAGAGATTAGGGTGGTGGTGACCCTAGAGTAATCATAAGGCACCGATTCCTTTTCCCTTTTAGTCCTAGGATCGGTGTCAGTAGTGGTGATCCTTGTAATGTAATAGGCTTACTCTCGCATCTAACAGTTGTTACCCACACAAGGCTTCAGACCTTTAAGATGTGGCTTCTTAGACCAGGAGGGAGATTATGGGTGAATAAAGTATCAGAGGATCGAAGAGCATCCCTAGTAACAGAGGAGGTGAGATAGTTTAACGTTAGACGAATAACTATGTTATAGATAGTGGAAATTCCTTATCATCTCTACACTATGGTACATAACAAGAAGTTTAATTTATAAAAATTCTTATGTGAATAGAATCTAGGATCAAATCTATATATCTTCTGTGTTACGCAAAAACCCCAAAACTAGTTAATCAATTGTGTACTTCACTTTACCTATATGCTCGTAGTTATCTATTAGTTAAACAACCCCCCATTTGTTAGTAGCAGTTATTCGTGACACATGATTAGGGTGATGCCCAATAGTGAGTTGTGTTTAGCTAACTCTTAGATATTGGTATCTCTTTGGACGACACTGGGACTTACCACTAGCTACGTCGTTATAGTTAGGAGTGAGTACGAAACAAAGAATATAAATATTATCTTTGACCTTACACAGCATCCCGCGGGTAAACTTCTTTGATTAGAACAACCTCTTGGGGTGTGGGTCATATAGGTAGGGGACTTATCTATAAAGTGTATTGTGACTAGTTTACGTTTTGAGTCTTACATTGATTTAACAAAATAAGTTACCCTATGTTTGTTGGATCTAGACCAAGTTCATGGGGTTCTTAGTTGTTCATTGATCTCGTCTAAGGTTAAAGAATGGCTAATGACACTGGGTGCCATAATAAAAAGACTGTTTTAAAGATATTTTGGTGTTGTATCAGGATAGAAAGTTCAATGAGGCATAATCTATAGTATTTAAATGAACATGATGCTTATTTGTTTGACCAAGGTTCTCAAATCCAGTGGGTAATAACTAGAGTTCACATCTATTATGCAATGTGAAAAAGAGTGGAAAAAGGGCTTGGCTTAGAAATGTCGTGAGAATGATCGGATGGAGGATATTATTTTTAAGCAGGCTAATTACTTTCATGAGCTTCTTCATAATGAAGAAAAATCAAAGGTTGAATGTCACCGATAGGTAAGGGGAACTAAAATGGGGATATAGTGATGAACGTGGATTCTCTATTTGACTTTTAACGAAGTATAAAGGGTGAGAAACTACGCTGTTTTTGGGCCAAGGAGAGGTGTGAATAACTGGAAGGTTTATTTAAGGGACAAAAGGTGGTTTAATGGTAATCTGCCGAGATTAGAAAGACTCCTTGCAAAAAATTAATTCTGGTGGGGAATATTGAAAGGATCGTGTTACAATTTTGGAACAACGTATAGATGGTTTAAAACGAGACATAGAGATTTATGCATATTTTGTGTTCCAAACGAATATGCACCTAGGCTAGTCAGAATGCGAACCTTTTATTGATAGCAAGTCTTACAATGTGAAGCATATGCGGTGTATGGAGGTCACTGGTTTAATACGAGGTGAGGTTTACCAAGGATGTTTGAGCTAAGCATGCGAATAAGTTGCCTTACAAAGCTTAAGAAACCTAAATTTCCATACACTTAATAAGTTCTATGGTTGATATTTTATTTTTGTAAATATATCATTGTCCATATAACTATTTAATATTTTAGAAAAGTCCTAAAAGAACCATGTTTTTGGTTGAAAGTGGCAATAAAACCCTACAAAATGAGAAAGTGTTAAAATAACTCTAACATATTGACGTATGTGCGAACCTAACCCTGGGAAATGTTAAACTCAATTGTGAATGGTAAGTTTGCCCGGAATTTAATGAAATGACCATTTTGACCCTAGATTTAAATAGAAAAAAGAAAAAAAAGGAAAAGACAGAAATGCCGTCGATCATATAAACTCATGTTCCCCCCATTTTCTTCCCATTCTTGTTTCTTCTTCTTCCTGATTCTAACCCAAACCTTTTGAGAGCACTCATTTCATCTTCCTCATTCAGTACCTTGGGAGTCGTGATAATGGCAGTAGTAGTTAAAAGGAAAGGTGGAAACCAGGATGCTGCAAATTCTCAAAAAGAGGGAATCGAGCCAGAGCAGAATGCTAGTGAGGATGGAAATGTTGCTCTTAGAGTAGGATCTAATGTATTAATTTCCTCCCTTTTCTACTTGTATTTAATGTTATGGGATTATGATTAAGGAATACATTTTTTTCTTTTGGCATTTAATATTATATTCATAGTAATCATTTTATCAAATTGAAAAATGCAGAAGGATTTAAACTTGTTGATCAGATGGTCCCTAATGAGACTAAGGCAAAAGAAATGGAACTGAAACTAACAGAAAACCCCTTGCAGCTAGGGATGATAATACGTCTAGGATTCGAACAAGACCCACAGGATCTAGGCCCATTGGGTTGGGTACGGATCCAAAAAATTTGGACGCATCAGGTCTGTGTCTAGATTTTAAAAGATGAGTCAGGTCCGTTGACTTCTAACTAGTATATAATTTTACCTTAATTCCCAAATAACGTTTATACCATTATCCCTAGATTCCCCTTATTTTCTATTTTATGATATATAGATTATGTTCTTATATTGTTTATTCCTTGATATGTTTTATGACGCACACATAATTTTAGTCATTGCATAATTCTATCTTGTGAGTGCTAAGGCAATTTGTTTGACTTTAATCTAATTGGCTAGTCGTGTGGGGAATTTAATGTTAGAAGCAGTGGACCAGTGGTTTCTATATATGAATTCCTAATGGGGGAAACCTGGCTTACAGCGATAATTGAGAGTTATTAGTTTGTAGTGATTAGGATTGTGGTGACCCAAGAGTAATCACAAGGCACCGATTCCTTCTCCCTTCCAGGCTTAGGATCGGTGTTCGTTATGGTGATCCTTTTAGTGTAATATGCTTACTCCCTCATCTAACAGTTGTTACCCACGCAAGGCTTCAGACCTTTAAGATGTGGCTTCTTAGCACCCGGAGGGAGATTACGGGTGAATTAAGTATCAGAGGATCGAAGCGCATCCCTAATTACGGAAGAGGTGAGATAGTTTCACGAGAGACGAACCAGTATGCCATAGATTGTGGAAATTCCTGGTCACCTTTACACTATGGTAAATAACATGAAGTTTGGTTTATAAATTCTCATGTGAAGAAAATCTTGGATCAAATCCATGTATCTTCTATGTTACGCAAAAACTCCTAGGCTAGTTAATCAATTGTGTACTTTACTTTACCAATATGCTCGTAGTTGTTATATAGTTAAACAACCCCCATTTGTTAGTAGTAGTTATTTGTTACATATGATTAGGGTGATGCCCAATCGTGAGTTTTCTTTAGCTAACTCTTAGAACAACCTTACACAGCATCCCGCGGGTTAACTTCTTTAATTAGAACAACCTCTCGGGGTGTGGATCATATAGGTAGGGGACTTATCTATAAAGTGTATTGTGATTAGTTTACGTTTTGAATCTTACATTGATTTAACAAAAGAAGTTACCCTATGTATGTTGGATCTAGACCAAGTTCATGGGGTTCTTAGTTCTTCATGGATCTCATCTAAGGTTAAAGAATGGCTAATTACACTAGGTGCCTTAATAAAAGGACTGTTTTGAAGATATTTTGGTGTTGTATAAAGGTATAATGTTCAAATGAGGCATAATCTGTAGTATTTAAATGAACATGATGCTTATTTTTTTGACCAAGGTTCTCAAATCCAGTGGTTAATAACTAGAGTTAACATCTACTATGCAATGTGAAAAAGACTGGAAAAAGTGCTTGGCTAAGAAATGTCGTGATAGTGATCGGATGGAGGATATCATTGTTAAGCAGGCTAATTACTTTGATGAGCTTCTTCAAAATAAAGAAAAACCGGAGGTTGATTGTCACCGATAGGTAGGGGGAACTCAGATGGGGCTATAGTGAGGAACGTGGATTCTCTATTTGACTCTTAACGAAGTATAGAGGGTGAGAAACTACGCAGTTTTTGGGCCAAGGAGAGGTGTGGATAACTGGAAGGTTTATTGAAGGGACAAAAGAAGGTTAATGGTAACCTGCCGAGATTAGTAAGACTCCTGGTAAAAAATTAATGCTAGTTGGGAAAATTGGAAGGATCATGTTCCAATCTTGGAACAACGTATAGATGGGTTAAAACGAGACCTAGAGAGTTATGCATATTCCGTGTACTCAATGAGTATGCAACTAGGCTAGTCAGAATGAGAACCTATTATTGATCGTGAGTCTTACTATGTGAAGCATATGCGGTTTTTGGAGGCTACTGCTTCAACACGAGGCGAGGTTTACCAGTGCATGCAGTGGAAGATTGAGGAAATTTTGGATATGGAATCTGGGCCCACAAATACAATGGACTATGGATTACCCAAGTTATTTTGGTTAGTGTTTTATCATGTACTAATTTTGCAAGCCTCTTGTGTCACAAGGTTAGTGATTTTCCAGACATATGCGAAACCGCGGTACTCTCGTTGCCTTTATTGTGTAAGTTTTTTAAATCATACATTGATTTGTTACATTTAATTATTTTGTTTTAATTAAATGCCCCCTTATTAACCATTAATTTCAATGTAATCCTTAATTTCCAAGTTTTTTACATTTTTCAATTAATTGATGAATTTGTTTCAATATGTATGAATGTATAGTGCGAATATTTTTTACAAAAAATGTCTGCGACTTGAATGTGAAAAATGTGTATATTTGTGTGGATTTTCCCCCTAAACTAGGAAACTCTCTCCATTCCAATTTTTCTGCTGCAAACGTTGTCATTGTGAGACACCAGATCTTTCATCCGTACAAATTGCTTTCAGATGTTAGCCAATTTTCTCCTCCTCATTCGCTGAACCACAACAATGATGTCTAAGCCAAGCAGGCAAATAAGTTACTTTAGAAAGCTTACGACACTTTAACTTCCATAAACTTAATGATGTATATGTTTGAAATTTTATTTACACAAAATTATAATTGTCCATATAACTATTTAATCTTTTATGCCATTGAAACGAAATCTCCAGCATAAAACTACTTTTTTTTGCATGTATCCAACACAACTAATTGTTCTTGCCTCTTTTCACCACCCCCTTATTTTCCCTCCCTTTGCTCACTATTTCTTCTCTTATCCTGGAAAACCCCATCCAATGTAACCTAAATACTTTGTGGTATCAACAAATTTTCAATTGGTGACCTGTATTCCATTATTATGCTCATGAATAAATATATTGTTATCTTTCCATATTTATTGTGCCAATTTATTTTAATATGTTTTGGGTAGTTTTTCTTCAGTCAAAGGCTTTATAATTTTCTTTCTTACTATATTTAATGTCCAAAATTATGTTTTATTTTCCATGGTGTAAATGATAAATTTATGGACACAATATTAAAAAATATTAATCATTAATTGAGAATTTAAACTCAATAATTTAAATTAAACATCAATAAATGAAATATTTATGAAAAATAAAAGTTAGATTAAATTATTCTTTGGTGGATTATATTTATTTAATTGGATGTGTACTCCTGCTATTGTGTAAATCATAGCACGTGCATGTTAAATCTGAGCGGTATATGTGCCTGACCGTGCAAAAATTGTTTGAAACATTCTTTTAAATAATATCTGTAGATAGTTGTAATAAGTGTTTGGTGGATTAAAGTTATTAACTTTTGTGATTTTTTTATAATGTATACATCATATATTGATTTTTTACATTTGTTTTGTTACCTAAATCCCGCCTATACCACATTAACTTCAATATCATCCTTTCTTTCCAGTTTTTTTGCATTTTTTCTATTATATGATGAATTTGTTAAAATATATTTGAATGCAATGTGCAAATAATAATTATTTTTAAAAAAATGAAAATTGTGGCACAACTTTTTTTTGAAAACCTGTGCACAACTGCAATATTGAAAAAATGAGTAGTTTGTGTGGATTTTTTTCCCAAAACAAAGAAACACCCCCCATTCCATTCTTTCGCTTCTAGCAGAAAAACTTTGAAACACAAGGTCTTTTAGCCGTACAAGTTGCCTGAGGGATGTTATCCAATTATCTCATCCATATTTGCTTCACCACGACAATGGCGAACAAGTTGCCTTAGAAACTTACGAGACTTTAAAGTCAGTAAAAAACATTTTTGAGGAGAAAATAATGGCCAAAAAGTAGACTTTTACACACTGTGAATCAACGACAACACAAATAGGAGAGTTTTGCAAAGTACCTTTACCTTAGCTGTTTATAATGATATATACAGTATCACCACATCTATGATTTAGCCACTCCTAAATAATTGGAGACTACAACAATTCCACTGCTACTAAGGCAGGTTCTATATCGATCACATATTACAACACAGTCCTGGCAATTCAACCACTGCAAAAAGTTACAATGTAGAATCATCATATTAGAATTCATCTACTGGGTTCCAAACCGATATGGCACCTATCCACTCCACAATATTTGCTACACTAATTTCCATTTAAGAACATAATAAGTTGTAATTCTCGTTCCAGAGGTTTTTGTTTATTAATGAATATATCGTTATCCCTCCATATTAGTTGTGTCAATTTATTTTAATATGTAGCGGGTTGTTTTTCCTCAGTGAAAGTCCTTATAATTTTATTTGTTAATATATTTAATATCAACAATAGTATTTTATTTTTCTATTATATGATCAACTTGTTACAATATGTGTGATTGCATATGTGAAATCATTTTCAAAATTAATAATAATTTGTGCGTGCAACTTAAGTGTGGAAAAAATGTGTCAGTTTGTGTAATTTTTCGTCCCCGAACAAAGAAACTCGCTCCATTCATTTTCTCCGTTGCTAACACCTCCACAGTGAAACACCATGTTTTTCAGCCGTACAATTTTCCTTGGGATGGTATCAATTTTCTCCACCTCTTTCACTTTTCCACCACAATGATGTCGGAGCCAAGCAGGCGAACAAGTTGCCTTACAAAGTTTACAAAACTTTAATTTCCATACACTTAATAAGGTGTATGGTTGATATTTTATTTTCGTAAATATATCATTGTCCATATAAATAATTAATATTTGAAAAAAGTGCTAAAATAACCATGTTCTTTGGTTTAAAGTGGCAACAAAACCTTACAAAATGAGAAAGTGCCAAAATAACCCTAACGTATTGATGTATGTGCCAACATAACCCTGAACACCGTTAAATTCAATTGTCAACGGAATTTTGGCTGGAATTTAATGAAATGACCTTTTTGACCATGGATTAAAAAAGAATAAAGAAAAGGTAGGAAAAGACATAAATACCCTTAATCGTATAAAGTCACTTTCCCCCGATTGTCTTCCTATTTTTGTTTCTTCTTCTTCCTGCTTCTAACCGTAACCTTCTGAGAGCACTCATTTTATCTGCCTCTTTCTTTCTGTACCTTGGGATCTATGATAATGGAAGTAGTAGTTTAAAGGAAAGGTGGAAACGAGGCAGCTGCAAAGGCTCAAAAAGAAGGAACTGAGACAGTGCAGAATACTAGTGAGGAGGGAAATGCTGCTCGTAGACTAGGATCTGATGTATAAACCCCCCCTTTCAACTTGTATTTCAAGTTATAGGATAATGATTAAGGAATATATTTTTTTCTTTTTTTACTATTATTTTCATATTAATCATTTTATCAAATTGCAAATTGCAGAAGGATTTTATCTAGTTGATCAGACTGTCTCTACTGAGACTAAGGCAAAAAGAAATGGAAATGAAGCTAACAAAAGATCCCTTGCATCTAGGGATGAGAATGGGTCTAGGACTCGAACCAGACCCACAGAGTCTAGGTCCACTATGGGTCCAAAAAATTTGATGCGTCAAATCTAGGTCTAGATTTTAAAAACTGTATTTGGGTCCATTGACCTATATAACCCTAACTAGTATATAATTTTACCCTAAATCCCAAACAACTTTTATACCTTAATTCCTAGATTCCCCTTATTTTCTCTGTTATGATTTGTAGATTATATTCTTATATGATTTGTGCCTTGATATGTTTTATAACACAAACATGATTTCATTCATTGCATAATATTGTATCAGACTTGAATGCTAATTTGGGACTGTTGTATTATTGGTTCAATTGTAGTCTTAGGAATGCTGGGAAGATGCATTAAATCTATCTTGTGAGTGCCAAGGAAATTCATTTGACCATAATCTAATTGGCTAGTAATGTCGGGAATTGCATGGTAGGAACAGTGGATTGGGGGGTTGCTATATACAAATTCCTAATGGGGGAAACCCTGGCTTACCCCGATAATTGAGAGTTCTTAGTTTATACCGACTAGGGTCGTAGTGACCCTAGAGTAATTGCAAGGCACCGATTCCTTTTCCCTTCTAGGCCTAGAATCAGTGTCCATAGTGGAGATCCTTGTAATGTAATAGGCTTAATATCGCATCTAACAGTTGTGGACTACGCAAGGCTTAAGACCTTTAAGATGTGGCTCGTTAGCACCGAGAGTGAGATTACGGGGGTAAATAAAGTATTGGAGGATCGAAGTGCATCCCTAGTTATGGAGGAGGTGAGATGGTTTCAGGAGAGACGAACCACTATGTGATAGATAGTGGGAATTCCTGGACCTCTCTACACTATGTGACACAACATGAAGTTTGGTTTTTGAGTTCTTATGTGAATAGAATCTAGGATCATATCCATATATCTGTCGTGTTACACAAATACCCCTAAAACTAGTAAATCAATAGTTTACTTCGCTTTCCCTATATGCTTGTAGTTGTTAATTAGTTAAACAACCTTCCTCCCCTCCCTTGTTTGTTAGTACTAGTTATTTCTGACACACGATTAGAGTGACGGCCAAACGTGTGTTGTCTTTAGCTAACTCTTAGATACTCGTATCTCTCTAGACAACACTGAGTCTGATATTAATCTCGTTACGAAAACTCTAGATTTCGAAATATTAGATCTTTGAACAGAGCAGGGATCTCGCCTAACCTATTAATTCGCACGAAATTGCAGCCTCTAGCCCGCAGGGTACACTCAACTCCGACGTGCTCTCTAAATAGCCCACATGTTTAGATCACGAGGGTTCTTTACAAACTAAATGGCCCACATGTTTAGCTTACAAAGGAGATTGAAACTTAACTAGCCCACAGGGTTAAGAGACAATAAAAATAATGAGAATGACTCAAAATTCTGAATATATGATTGATGAAAGTTGTCTAATATTTTGGCCAAACCCCTTTATTTATAGGATAAAATTCAACCAGTACAAATAGAAACTGAAAAGAATTATGGTAGCTCTAAGAAGCTAATACCATATCTAACTATAACTCCTAAAATAAATGGTAATATGCTCAAATTCTTACTAAATCTAATTCTAATCAAATCAAAACTCCTAAATTACATTATTTCAAAATAATTTTAAATATGAGCACACTACCTCATTAAA
>JAULKM010038614.1:0-13298 GCA_032355605.1 Rubia tinctorum
TGTATACCCTTTGTAATCACTATATATATGAATACACACAACCACATTTATTTGTGGGTTTTACATTCTATCACCAACCATTATGCTGTTTGGGATGTCTAGTAAGGGAAATTAAATCCGATATCATCATTAATTTGATCTTAAAGTAATCCGAAACTCTTAAATAAAAAAAGTGCTCAAATTTCATTGTATTGTGCAAATTGGGTGGTTGGATTTCATTTTTCTGTGCAAATTTAGTGCTCAAATTACATTGTTTTGTGCAAATTTGGTGCTCAGATTTCATTTTTTGTGCAAATTTAATGCTCAAATTTCATTATTCTGTGCAAATTTTGTGCCCGAGAAATCTAATATTTCATAAATCAAACCCCTGTTACCTTCACATTTTTTCTTTTTTAGACGTTATTTCGTTTTCTTCTTAGTTTCTTCTATTAATTTTTCTTTGAAATATTCCATTCGCCGTCATTCATTAATTCATATTACTTTTACAATTTTCAGTTCCTTCATTCATATTTTTTTTAACATAAGTGTAATTTTTTTAATGAATATGATTTTAAATTGTTAATGAATGATTCTTTTACCAGGTTTGGTTTGCTTAGCTTAAGACAGCCGCCAGCTGCACAACAATGCAAAGTTCAGTAAAAGCTTGCTCGTGCTCGTGGATATCAAATGGCTGTCTAAATCTGATGGGCTTAATGCCCACCTTAATGTAGTTAGTTTGTGTTTAAGGAAATTAAAATATTCCCTTAATGTCTTTTGTTGACGAAGACAAAAAAGAGGACTTATTTAGGTGGGAAAATCGCAATTAGATTCTTACTGTCATCAACGAAATGGACATTTTGGATGGTGACGGGTGATTTAAGGCTTTGCGGATTAAATTAGAGCTTTTAATTTGGAAAAAGGAAGGTTGGTATTCACCATTCTCAACCTACCTATCCATTTCAACAGCAAATTTGGCTCTTATTATTAGTGTAGAATATTGCATAACCAAATACTCCCTCGTACTAACAAATCAGCATAAGAAATTTTATATAGTGAAATACCAAAATGATCCTATGCAATTTTGAAAGTGTCAATTGGCAGCTTCTCTCTCCTCCTGGATGACGGATCCACTTACCTGAGATGGACGCCGGAGATGTTGATCACATGTTAGATTTGGTTGATTTTCGATGACGAGTCGCAGTATGGTCACGGGTTTACGAGTTTGTTAACCCGTCAATTCATCGGAGATGGACGCTCAGGTTCTCTCGGGTCTTCATCGGATCTTCATCGAGTCAGGTCTTCATCGAGTCAGGTCTTCATCGAATTGACTCGCCGACAAAGACTGGTCTTCATCGGGTCAGGTCTGGTTATCAAGGTATGGGTAAAATATCGGGTTTGGTCGAGGATTTTTTCAAATTTTCTTATTTTTAAAGTTTTTTTTAATTTCAGTTGGTTCATTAGATGTTTCAGACAAATTTGCTACAAAAAGGTGGTTTAAGAAATTGGGTCTTGTTTTTGTTATGATTTTTAGAACCAAAAGTCTTTGTCAAGTTTGATTTTTCCGGTAATCTTTTGCACGGTAAAATTGGTTTGACTTCTCTGATATACTCTCCAACTTGGTTTAGGAGAAATTCGAGTCAAAAATCATTTTAATACTGACTTTTGGCGATTCCATACAAGGTATAGTAGATTTCTAGATTCCGTCTGGTTCGGATGGTTTAGACTTCTTTGATCGATTCTTTTCGATTCAGTTGTTTTTAGACTGATTTGTTTCAGCTGTCCAATCTGGTACGAATTAGAGATTTTTGTACGCACAAATTTCACAGTTTGTGTATCTTTTGAAAAAGCTTGCAACTTGTAATAAAGTAACACCAAGTCTATTGCTTGCTATTGTGACGGTTTCGAGTTGGGACACTGGCTCAAAGTAGTATTCCGTTGGGTAGATTTAGATCGGGTTTGTCGAATGGTTTCAAAGTAGAGGAAGACCAAGTTATCATACGGTACACCTTTTTTAGAACTTTATGTTCATTACTCTTATGTAATTGGGATTATCCCGTATCAAATCATGTAAGACCTTTATGCCATTCAAATTAACATATAGGGTTGGATTCCCAAACATCCCCGTCATTGACGGTTTAAAAAATTGTCAATATAATCTTTAAGTTTTTAAAGTGTTAAAATAATTTAAGTTTTTTTTCGAAAGTACTGAAAACTCTCCTGGCGTTGGCTGTGAAAATTTGGGCGTTGACCATGCTAAAAGTTACCAAAATATCCCTGTTTAGTTTTATTTTAAAAAACTGGACGATTTTTCCCTGTAAAAACATAAGGTTAAATCAATACTTTCTATAAAAATATAAGGTTATATCAGTACATTTTAAAAAAACATAAGGTTATATCAGTAAATAGTGAAAAAATATAAGGTTAAATCAATACATTTTCCAAAAGTACATAGTTAGATCAGTACTTGCAACAAATTTTCTTATACAACAAATACGACATTCCACATTTGCTACACTGACTACAACTACACAACTAATCGAAACAATCCAAGCATATACAATCATCCAACAAAAGAAACACAAGCCATACATTAGAGAGCTAATGCCCACATGTTTTATTTCATCCTACATCAAACATTTGGAATTGATTTCTAGTTGGATAACCAAACACTTCTAGTTCAACAATTTGAGCATGATCTATTCATTCAACCACAACCAAATATACAACAATATCACACACCCACCGAGAACATCGACATCAAATCACTCTCCCTTGTTCATACGAACCCCAACAATATTGAAACCTTATGTTAAAAAATACAAGAAGATTACACTCGCCCGGGAATTTGGGATGACCAAAATACGAGTTCACAAACACACAATATACACCATTATCACATACACCCGCAAGAACATCGACATCAACCCCTTATCCCCCGTTTCGTAAAAAAACCAACAACTTTGAAACCCTGGGTTGAAAAACATAAAAACATTACATTCATCTAGACATAGGAGATCACCACAAAACAACTACACAAATCCAATACAAAAGGTCATCCATCCAACATCAATCTCGGCAACAAACATCAAAATGATCAAAACCCCCCACATTCTAAACCTAATCTACGAGATATTCATATTGAATGAACGAAAACAAATTTATAATCAATATCACTTTAATCAACAATATCGGGGGTGGAATTCAGATCTATATATTTTTGGGTTTTAATTACCCGGCCTCGCGACCAGCATTTTTTTTCGGCCTTCACTTCAATCTTCTCGTCGAAGCACCACCAATTCACCGGAATAAGCCTCTGCCAATCTGCTGCGGTGGAGAAGAAAGGGAAAGGGTGGTTATGTTTGGTTTTGAGGGGTGGAGGACAAAATTTTGGTACTTTGGGTGGGAATGAAACAAAAGAGGGTATTAATCACGCGAAGGGTATACCTGCTAATCCATGTTTTTCTAATTTTAATTTTTCCTAAGGGAAAATTGTCATTATCAAGAATTGTGGCAAAAAATTATCAGATTGGTTAGTTTGGATCTTTCGTGTATTATCTAGGTTTGTTTTTGCACTTTCGAAAACTTGAGAGTTATGTTGGCACTTTTGGAATATATGTAAGGTTATAAATGCAGTTTTTTCTAAATTTTATTTTCTTACGTTTCAACAGAATTAAAGCAGTTTGAATGTTACCTATAGTAAAGAAATATGTTGTTAAATTCTCAAAATTTTCTCTTTTAAATTCAACAAATTTTAAATTGATCTCATACTTTTCCAATAAATATACTCCTATTTCACCACAAATATGCCCTGCCACATCGTTGCCTAAATATTGAGTCAAAGTAATTCCATCATTTTAAATGAGATGGAGGAGGCATATAGATCCAATATATAATTAGGTCACATAATCCTTAATCTAAATGTAGTTAAGTTAAGTTTACTCCCTCTTTTTTTCTAGTTCAATTAGCACACTTATTATTTGACACTATTTCTATCAAACTTTAACCACATATTCAAATAGATTTATAAGAAATAATATCATCATATATGATGTTGTTGGATTCGTCGTATAAAGTAGTTTATAAATGTCAACTTTTCATTTGTTGTTATTATACGTAATTAAACATATTAACGGTTATGAAAAATATTCTGTGAAATTTTACGGGGAGTACTTATTTTAGATTATTTTATTCTTAACTTACTTAATTTTAGTTTAATTTAATTTAATTTAGATAAAGTGCTAAAATAACCCTATCGTTTGGTTGAAAGTGCCAATATAACCCTGTAAATGAGAAAGTGCCAAATAATCCTAGAGCAAAATACAAAACTAACCCTATTATTTTCTGAAAGTGCTATTCTAACCCTGTAAAATTTGAAAGTGCAATTCTTACCCTAAGTTTTTCAGCAAATGTGGTGATATAACCTTTTCACACTATTCCAACATTGACTTGGCATTTTCAAGCATTGACCAAACATAAAAAGTCTAAAATACCACTGGTCTTAAACTAAAAACTTAATGACAAAAATAGCCCTGTTATTTTTCTTCTTCATCATCTTCAAAACCACCTCCACCACCAACGTCGCCGCATCTATGTCGACAGCGGCTGGAATATGGACTTTTGCTGGAATTGATTTTAAAAAATTACTTAGGAAAATAAGCATGTCGCCGAAAATAAGCAAGCTAGATGAGGTGGGCTCACGAGTCACAAGTGCAGAGGTAGAAGCCGAGAAGGGAGAGATATGAGGTGGTCTTTGAGAAGGAGATGTCGTCGACGATGAGGTTCAGGCAGTCGGAGTGGGTGAACCAGAACTCTTCGAACGAGATGGTGGCTCGCAGATCATTTTGACTTTTGGTGGTCGTTTAAAGATTCTCGGAGTTTTAGAATCATAATCCTACCTTTTGTTCTTCAATAGCCACCGTTGCTCCACAACCATAGCCCTTCCACTAATTCCCAGTGTTCACCCCTCACCACAACCCCGCATGTACTCCCCCACCGCCACCAATTCCCACCGCTCACCCCACCACCACACCTCTTCCACCGAAACCCATCGTTCACCCCCGCCACCTTCGATTCTCGCAGTCCATCCCACCACCACAACCCCTCATCCACCCCACCACCACAAACCACTGTCCATCACCCACCACCACAGCAACCACAACCCCCATATGCGACATCAAAACCCTCCCTTGCTACTGCACCGTCTCCAAGCGCTTCAACTCGCTCCTTGTCCGAGTGAACCCATCACCAAACCCTAAATTGTTCCGTTGGGAAGAAAAAGAGGCCACCCAAAAGGTTTCCTTCATCACTTCGCTGGTGCAGAGGTAGAAGCTCAGAAAAAAAGAACGGTGGATTGGAGAGCTTGAGCCTAGAAAGTGGTCCCTGTGCCAAAAAATAAGAGCAATGCGGAGAAAAATTAAGGGAAAATGAAAAAAAACATTTGTTAATTGATACTAAGGGTAATATAGTCTTTTCTAAACAAAATTAAATAGGGGTATATTAGTCAGTTCACAAAATTCCGGTCAAATTCAGGTCCCCAAGGTTAGATTGACACTTTCGACCAAATATTAGGGTTAGAATTGCACTTTCAAATTTTAGCACTCAACTCATTATCCTAACTTATTGATGTATGTACCAATCTAACCCTAGGCATCGTTGACTTCAATTGTTAACGAATAGTTTGGCTGGAGTTTAATGAGATGACTATTTTGCCCCTAAATTTAAAAAAAGGACAAAAATACCCTTATGATTTCCCCCATTTCTTCTTCTTCTTTCTTCTTCCTGCCGACCCTTTTCTTCACCCCTGCAATCCAACCTCCCCTTTGGGGAACCCAGAAGACGGTTGTAGTGGATCAATTGCTTCACCAAATTTTACCAACCCTAAAATTGATGGAGTTTACTGGAAACGCCAAGGGCATGTGCAGTAGCTTGGATATTGGTACATAGCTTCCAAGAATAGAGAATCACAAACATAGCTCATACCCGACAACATCGTCACTGGCATGCCTCCTAGGGCTTCATTTCACACAGAATCAAAGTACTCCCTTTGTTCCAGCCCAAATTACCCACATACTTTATGAGACTATTCTATCAAAGTCTGATCGCATATTTGAATGAATATATAAGAAAAAGAGAAAACTTCCGTGAGACCGTCTCACCATAACAAATGGTGAGACGAGGGACCAGCCTGCAATTAATAATATTGGAGCTAAAAATAGGATATGATTGCAAAATATGAAAATAGGCTGAAAATGGGCGAAAATCGGGTTATAACAAAAATGGGTCGAACCCAAATTTCTCTCCTCCCAAATAACTGTAAGATTCTCTTTCCTCCCAAAAATCAAGGAATTTCATTCCTCCTCAAACTCAATTCGAATCAGAGCTATTAAATAGCTGATTAAAGCTCTGCAATCGACAATCAAAGCTCTACAAATCGGCGGTTCAAATTTGCGATCAAGCTCAGATTAAATTTTGCAATTCTTTTTGCAAATCTGAAAAAAAAACAGATGTTAGCTTCAAAATTGATGAATTTTGGGATGAAAAGATCGAAGGAGAACACATTTGAAAGCTTCTACGATATGCGAAGGTGAAATAATTGAGGTAATATGAAATTTATGGTTGAAAATCTTAGTTTTATGGTTGAAATATCAATTATATGAAATTAACGGTTGAAATCTACAATCTAAGATGTTGTTTTTATAAACTATGGAAAACAAAGCAATTTAAGGCAATGAAATTGTTTTGTATGAAGGAGAAATCAACGAATATATTCAGTCTCAAAATTCAACAAGTTTACATCCAGGTTTGGTTTTTATTGCGTATATATAATTAAACACATGAAGTAATTGCATGAACACATGAAGTAACGTTTTTATATTGCGATTTTTTTTCTTGCCAGATCTAGAATTCAATTATATACATGTTGTGAAGAAAATTTAGGTATTTTTAAATTTGATGAAAAGTAATATGATGAACACTGGATGTAATTTCATGAACACATAAAGTAACGTGATATTATTCCGATGGATAATTTTCCAAGGTCAAAATTTGGCCATATACAATTTATTGAGGAAATTTAGGTGTTTTTTTTAATTTGTTGAAACGTATGAATTAATATGATTAACAATGGATGTAACTGCATGAACACATGAAGTAACGTGATATTATTCTGATGAATAATTTGCCAATGGCTGAATTTTGGTTATATGCATTTTGTTGAAAATTTTTAGGTGTTTTTAAATTTCCTGGAACGTATAAAGAAGTACAATGAAAACTGGATGTAACTACATGAACACATTAAATAACGTGATATTATTCTGATGGATAATTTCACAAAGTCTGAAATTTGGCTACATGCGATTTTGAAGGAAATTTAGGTGTTTCTTAATTTGGCAAAACATATGAAGTAATATGATGAATATTGGATGTAACTGCATGAACACATGAAGTAACGTGATATTGTTCTGGTGGAAAATTCCCAAAGATTTGAAATTTGCTACATGCAATTTGTTGAGGAAATTTAGGTGTGTTTTTAATTTGCTGAAGCGTATGAAGTAATATGATAAACACTGGATGTAACTTTATGAACACATGAAATAACGTGATATTATTATGATGGATATATAATTTTCCAAGGTCTGGAATTTGGCTATATGTACTAGATGAAATTGTTTAAGCGCATGAATAATGTGTTTATATACTACTAAATTAATCATCAGAGTCTGGATTTAATTGTGTGAATGTTGTTTATGAAAAGTTTGATATCTATTTTAAAGTTTGATGAAATGTCTGACGTAACTTGATATATACATGATGCAAACTCCTAAACACATGAAGTACTGTGTGTATATATTCTACTTGATAATTCGCCAAGGTCTGGAATTCGATTATATGCATTTTGTTGAGAATATTTTGGTGTTTTAAAATTTACTGGAACATATGAAGTATTATGTTAAATAGACGATGTAAAAACATGAACACATAAAGTAACGTGTTCATATTATGCTAAATAATTTGCCAAGGTCTGGAATTTGAATTAATGTACTTCAAATCTGATTTTGGTATTTTAAAATTTGTTGCAATGTGTGAGGTAATATGTTAAATACACGATATAAACGCATGAACACATGAAGTAATGTGATCATATTTTGCTAGATGATTCGTCAAGATATGAAATTTGATTAGGTGAAATTTGTTAAGAAATTTTTGGTATTTTTATTTGGTGGAACATATTAAGTAATACGTTAAAAACACAGTGTAAATGCATGATCACATGAATTATTGTGTTCATATTTTTCTAGATGATTCATCTAGATCTGGAATTTGATTAGATGAATCTTGTTAAGGAGATTTTGATATGCTGGAACATATGAAATAATATGTTAATTACACGTTGTAAACACATGAACACATGAAGTAACGTGTTCACATTTTACTAGATGATTCATCAAGGCTGATATTTCATAAGATCAATGTTTTTATGAAAAAAAATTATATTTTATATTTTTCTAAAATGTCTAAATAAGATGATATATACACTATTAAAATGCCTAAATACATGAAGTGATTTTTTAAATTATATCATGAATGTGTATATTTCATTAGATGAATTTTGTTATGAAATGTCTGAAATAAGATGTTATGTACCCGATGAACCTGTTTACATGCATGAATTAATGCGTTTATATATTTATAAATCATTGATCAAAGTCTTTATTTAATTAGAAGAATGTTGTTATAAAGAGTTTGATATCTTAAAGTTTGCTGAAATGTCTGAAGTAACTTGATATATACACGATGCAAACAGTTAAACACATGAATTAATATGTGCATATATTCATCAATTTCTATATTACTAGTTAGAAAAACTAGACTAAGCCCTCAAATGTACGAACAAACAACACAAACAACTGATGTAATGAGTTTATAATATATTACTAGTATTTATAATTGATACATATGTGCAGGAAACAATTTTGACCCCACTTTGAGCGACTTATCAAAATAGATGTCATGGATTGCTTCACAGGTTTGAGAGCAAAAATATATTGAAATTTCATGATTTGTACCAAAAGAAGTCAAATGCATTGGGATTTGGGTTGTGATTGTCAACACCAAAAGGTAAAAAAAGACGAAACCATTAAAAGCAAGGAAGAAGCAAGAGAATTGAAGCATGAAGCAAAGAAAGAAATCAATGACAAAAGAGTTTCGTACAAAAACACCAAAGAAGCAAGTGATCTAGAACTACGCGCTTCAATTTTATATTGTAATGGTATAGTACTTAAACCATGTATTAAAATTGGACCATTATTTTATAGACATTCTGTAAACAGTATAATTAATATTTTAAATTACTCGTCTAATGTTCTAAAAATATCAACTAAAGTGAAGGCCAGCGGTATTTGAAGTTCAAATCAGTAAATAATGTTCTAATTAGTAAACTACAATCAACAATATACTTAAACGAATGGTCTAATTTGTAAACTAAAGACATGTACATGTGAATTAAAGATATAGTAAGAAATTTAAAATATAATGATCCCATACTAAACCAACTCAAATGGTATTGCTTTGACAAAATTATTAAACTTGTAATATTCAAACAAAAAATTTATGTAATCGAACTAGAGAGTTAAACCATCAAACTAATCACATTCAGAACTCGTAACATAAAAATAATAATTCATAATTTAACTCTAATATGCAAATTCAAATCATTAAATTCCAACCAACAATATACGTAAACTGATGTTTCTAATCATTGACCTAAAGGAAAAGATACATGAACTAACCATGCTGTAAGAAATTTAAATTTGAAAGATTCAAACTAAACCACCTCAAATGACATTGCTTTGACAAAACTATCAAACTTGTAATATACAAATTAAAGCTTTAAATAACCAAAATAAATAGATAAACCATCAAACTAATCAAATCCAGAACTTGTCATACAAAAACTACAAGTCATAATTCAACAATAAAAATAAAATTCAACATCCTAATACATTCTGAATTTTACAAAAGCATCAAAATCAGCCCTCATTCAATAAAATCTAAACCACATTAATCAATTACTAAAAGAAATTCAATCTACTTTTTCGACTTTTGTTTCTACTTCGCAGGACCTTCCTTTTGTTTGAGACTCCACTACCGCTGATATTACTGGAATGGCATCCATATCTTTATCAATCAATATGTATGGAAAGATGAGAGATTATGGGGCGACTTCTTCATCAACAAATTATTGACACATTTGTCAAGAATGGATAAAACATGCTCATTTGGCCAAAACTCTAAGGTTGCGACTGATTCAGAGTTGCTTCAATAACAACTTCTTTTGACTGGGGAATGTCCAATATTTCAGCCCCATCGACTGGACTTTCTTAGTTCAGTAAATTCATCTAAATTCAAAAGAAATTACATAAACAAAAGAACAAATACAAAGGTAAACATATACACATATCTAAAAATATACTGTACATATAAAAATCTCAATTCATGAAAAAGAATGATTTAAAGCTGCCAATGCCTAATCTTCAAAGCAACATATAAAATCATAAATTAAAAATGCATGTACAACATAATAAAAATTCACATTCCAACTGTAATAAAACCCCATAAATAACTAGACTAACCATATAAATAGACTAACTAATCCAATATTGACCAGTTTTATTTACTGTGGTAGTAGAAGCTACCATACATTATGGTTTACTTTCCACCTTGCTGATTCAGATTCCACTCTCGCGGCTCATGTAAGATAAAGAGATTAGACGTAACAAACTATGTAACTCAACTCAAACATAAACACAAATCACTAAAAAGAAATCACTTAAACAGACTATGTAACTTAACTCTAGCACAAATGAAATTGAGCACAAAATATAACTAAACATAAACAAAACAGAGTACATAACACTCATTAAGCACAAAATAAATAAGCATAAAAAGCAACGAGAATCTAATCAAACTAAACTCTAGATTAAACAAAAATTAATTTAAACCTACAAAAATTAGAGAAATCGAAGAAATAGATTAACATTCAGATATTCAGCAGTAAGACCTAAACAAACCAGAAAAATAGAGCATGAAGCATAAAACCCTAAATAAATGAATAAAATGAGAAAAATTAGAAAATCCCCATCCAAAACATTCGGATCATCCACTAATGGTCTTGTTCGAACTCCATTCTCGGTGTATTCAATATTATCCAAACAAACGCTGCCAATCTCTTTCTAACCTTTACTTTTGGTCATATTTTCGAACGAAATCTGCAAAATACAAGAACAAATTATGAAATAACGTTGTAAAAATACCAAAGGTAACACCATGCAAACAATGCAACCATCTTATGGCCGGAGAAACACCGGAGCTCCGGAATTCACCAAAAAAAGTGGAAAAAAAACTAACTGCAAATTGGGGGATCTTACCTCCAAAGCACCGATTGACAAAATTTAATGTGATTCCATGATGAAATCACCGATTGAAGAAAGAAAAATGGTTTAAATCGATGTTAGCGTTGAGAGAAAATTTTGGGGGTTAAGGAAGAAGCTTCTGGAGAGAGGAAGAAAAATGAAATCTAAAAAAACGAAACATAATATATACTATATGATAATTGAAAATTGAAAATTTGTCCTTATAACTAATTTAATATCTAAGAGAACCCTGGTCTCACCATAAACTTGTGTGAGACGGTCTCGATCAAGTCTTTGTATATAAGTAATCCAGAATCTGTAAAATTCATCGACTTTAAGTATGTGTCTAAAATTTTCAAATCATAAAAATGTGAATATGACTACTATATTTTTTAAAGTTGAATCCAGATCTTATAAGACCGGAGCAAAACCCAACCAATGTTTATCCCTAATTATGTCAAATGAAAAGGGAATATATACAAATATACCTTTTATATTTGAGCAAGGGCTTAAGTGTGCAATTGATGTGAATTTTTTGTGTGTGATATCTTAGTGTTTTATTAAGATTTGTGCTAATTTTTGTGTTGTTGTTGCTATTTTTAGATGTCTAAGAATACTTGCTCACTTTTGCTGCAATCGAGAATGAAGTAGGAACTGTAAGATATATTATTTTTCAGATGTGATGTTTTAGATACTGTTGTTGATGTTTCTTGTTTTCTATTTGATGTTTCATGTTTTAGGCTTTTAGTATTGTTATGTGTGTTGGTGTGATGTTATAATTTCAGTGTTTGATACATGTGGTGTTTTCATATTGAAGTATGCAATTGATGTTCAGTTTTGTTCTTTTGATATTTTAGTGTGTACTGTTGATGTTTTTAAATTTTGATATTAATGTTTTAAATAATGTATTGATGTTTCTCAATGTAGTTGTCAGTGGTGTTATGTATGCTATTGTGATGTTTTTATTTTAGATATTGATGTATTAATTACTGTATGTGATGTTTTATGTTTATTTCACAAGAATACTTTCCAAGCTAAGGCTCTACGATGTCATTGATTAGATAATTAAAAAAATACTACGAGGAATCATGCTCCCAAAGGTGTTCCCTTGAACTGAGGACCGAAAATTAACCTTTGATCATAGCGTTAATGGAGTAGAAGAGCCATCGTCTTCGAAACCAGTAGGAGAGAAGGCAAGACTGTGAACAAGCGAGTAATGAAGGAAAACAAGTCGAGGGGGAAAATAAAATTTGATTGTATGGGATGTATTGTTTAACATTGATTTTTCAGTTATGATGGTCGATTGTTAGTGTTAGTGTTGAGGCGTTTGATTGTAATTGATGTTTACCTTGATTTGAATTTTTCAGTTTTTATGTTAGCGATTTTTTAGGGCATTTGAACCCTTTTGTAATGAATGATGTTTGATGGTTCGTTAGTATGACCATTGACATTTTCACATGCTAACGTAAAATTTCAAATTAAAATTTTCCACTTTCATATGATAATTTTATATGTATTTGTTGTGCCCGTGATGATTCATTGAATTCCTTTGATTTTGAGTTGTCAGTATATGACGTTTTATCAACTTTTATCAATAATTTTGTAAAACAAACAAAAAATGAATCATCACCGCATCACAATTTAACATCACGGTATGAAAGTAAATAATAATCAAGACAATTTGGTTTTAGATCAATTGAGCATTTGAAAAATTAGCTGGTTTTTATTTTATTTATTTTACGAATTAGCATTTTATTTGATATTTTACTATTATTATTTGATATATATAGTATTATATTTGGTGTTTTTACTATTTAATTTTTGTATTTTTAATATTTTTATTTGATGTTTAGCTATTTTTGTTTGATATGTTTAGTATTTTATTTGATGTTTCACAATCTAAATTCA
>JAULKM010038635.1:0-13298 GCA_032355605.1 Rubia tinctorum
TAGACCCTGAAGAACTCGTTTATATTATCAACGAGCAATGGCACGTAGATTCCATTGTATCCCGTGTGTCTGAAGGCGGGGTTGTGAAGAAGAGGCCCTTTGCTGTGCCCTACAGGATTTGAGACTACTCCAAAAACTTTTGTATCAGGATTCAGGTATTCGAGTTGATACACTTGCTTGATGCTGCGCAATGGCGGCAATCCCGGTACAGGTTTATCTCCCAATGATCCCCACACTACACAGGAGCCATATTTTGGTCCTAGCAATTGGCTTATGAGCCCTCTATCTCCAGCTGCTCTTGCAATAATTGGTACCTGTGCATAAATTAGACACATCAAGGATATCCCTATGTCCAAAAGATGCTTCATATCCCACTATCTGGGAACGGTTATACTGTATCATATCTCGTCATTGTGTTCGATCAAGACACTCAAACTACCCATATCACGAAGTTTGACAAATGCTTTACTCGAAGACAAAATGACAATTCAGATGTCCACTTTTAGATGAGCGTACAGGTTTCGTTCCTCTTTTACAAAAGTTCTCAATGCGTTCCTAAATTATTAATAAATGTCCCCAATTTTTTCCTTTACTTTATGTAACAAAATATTGTTGAAATAACTTTGGAGGTTAAAAAATGGATGCTTTCTCCACAACCCCATCCACCATATTCCGAACACCACTGATCCTACCCTACTTTCCATGTTATCTGGTTTCTAACAATGACACTATCACCACTGAAAATATTGACCTTAATGTTGACTCACTTAAACTGACTAAAAATTTATAGAAATCGATTGATGACGTTTCTTGATAATTTAGGAACGTTTTGGAAACATTTTGTAAAAAGAAGAAACGAAACAAAATTATCATTTTCTCTCTACTCGATTGTCAATCTAACGCAATCCTCGTGTTCTAAGGAACAACGTAAGTGCAATTCAATTCCGTTATGATCAAATCAGTTCACTTCAGTCAGAAAAAACAACACAAGGCCAGTCTACCTATCGACATTCATGGTACCTAAACCAAACAAATTTTGTGCAAAAAAAAGACATGGATTAAACAACCAGTGAAAACGAAGAAAGGAAAGACAAGAACCTGGGAATGTGCTAAGAGGTGAAAAACAGGGGCGACATCAGTGATGTAAGAGACATCAACCACAAGCTTAATAGCATCTGCCCCAATAGCTTGAAGGCATATGACCAAGTTCCCAAGCTTTTCCTTACAAGGGATGCTGCCATTCATGTAGCTGGAGATGATGATCTTGCTGTTTGATCTTCTGCTCATCAGTTCGTTCATAACCTCGTCACTGGCCATCTGAAACTGCAAATGATTAGGTTTGTTCGGGCAATTTTCAGACGAGATATGGAAAGAAGATTGAAGATGAGCTAACCTCGAATTCGATTTCGATGAATTCGACGTCCATTTCCATGGCCAACCTCAAGATTTGCAGACATGTTTTTTTCGTGCATCTTCTTCCACTGCCCGCATAAGGCCTGCAATTCAGCAATTGAACGTTCTACCATCAGTTCTGGGTTTGTTCTTCATTCTTTACTACTGTACAGTTTTACGTAGTAATAATTTCCGGTAGTACGTAAACTAAAGTGAACTTTTGTGATTTCGAAAGGGCAAAAAAAATATAATAAAAAAAATGTGGCTGAGTGGACAGCCATCTATTTTTTAATTAAATACTAAATTCAAAAATATTTTTTATATTATATATTTTCACATTTAAATATACATTATTACTTGTTTTAAATTATAAAGTTTTATATATACAAATTTAGTGGCTTGTCCAAAGCTTATGGACATTCCGCATATTAGGAGACTCATTTTTAGCATTTGTTTTGGCATCAGATAGATATAATGATTTAACGTATTTTTATCAGCATATTCGACAAACATTTTGAGTTACAACCTCAAAAAACTTAAGATTGTTGCAACAAGTTCATAAAAATACAAAGTTATTTTTGTGTTCTTACTTTCTCGCATTTCGTTTACTCCCTTGCGAAAATCAAAGCCCGATGGAGACCTATTGTAGTGCTCTAGTTACATCATTAATTTCATCAAATGAGATGTCAACTACTCCTGCCGCAAGATCTCAATTCTGTCATTACACATACTTTTGAATAGATTTGATTTCCAAACCTGAATTTCTGGGTCAAAATCTAAATACCGACCAATGATTTAGTGCTCAAATTAACACAAACGTGTGTGTTTCTCATTCACCAATAGTAATTACACTCGTGTTTTTCCCATGGCCACATTATGCATTCCATCAATTTTCATCTACTCAACCACTTGCATGCACACCGAATACTCTGTCTATCATGTTCACGGATCAAAATAGCGTGAACATAATGGATGAATTGAATCTTAGGAAAGTGATCCGACCTCACTTGAATGGTGCAAAAAATGGAAGGATGTAGCAATACATTTAGTGAAAATGCCGTACTACGCATCAATTTTCCGTTACTCAGCCTATCGTGTTCACGGGGCAAAACAACGTTGTTTTAACCCGTGAACATAATGAATCCGGTTGAATTTTAGACTGGTGATCCGATCTCGCTCACATGGTGCAAAAATGGAAGGTTGCAGAAATCGTGCGAATTCACTCAGTCAGAATCGATAAGCGCGGTGAAAAGGCGATAAGTCGCTGCGAATCTACGTACCTGTAGGAGACCATGGATGGCAGAGTTCTGAGTCTCAAGAGCTGCTCAACTTCTGAAATGTTGGAGAAGGACATGGAGTGGAGGCACAGCTCCACCAGGCTGGCTCCTTCTTCCCTAGCTTTGTCCATGGCGGCCAGCATTTGCTCCTTGGTTTCACATTCTAAGGCGGTGCAAATCAAAAGGTCATTTTTGAATCCCATATGAAGCAATATTATGGAGGAAGAAGCAGTGCAGCAAGAAGAAAATTGTGGTTACTTATTTCTCTGCTCACTACTGGTGCATATAAATAGTCGTGACAAAAATGAATACGTACTGTGAATCAATGCTACGGCGCCACGTGGCAGTGGTCTGCGACGTCGTTCTGTGTGCCACCCCACCATCCTTCATCACCAACTGCTACGGCTACCTGCTTTCGGCCACGCAAATCATCTCTTTCTCATTAATTTTTCAATAATTAATTAATTCAAACCGGATCGCTTTTCTTCTTTCATTACTTACTTGCATAATCCAATTAAATTTTAACTGTTGTAAATTATAAAATATGATATTTGAAAATACACAATATAGTAAATTTCACATTATTATTATTTTTAAATGGAAGGGGATAGTTGAAAAACAGGGTGGGGAAGCAAACGAAATTGTAGTGCAATATGAGGACCAGACGTACGAATATTAGTGGTCCTTCTCCTTCCTTAATAATCCCAGTGATAGAAGCACGTTGTAGCTCCAAGCCACGTTCCTACCTGTCTAGTTAAAGTTTAATTTCACGTATTTCAACACTAATAAATAAAATTTAATACTAATAAATAAAATTTAGCATAAATAAATTAAATTCAACACTAATAAACTCAGTATTAAAAGAAAAATTAATAAATAAATATTTATTTGACTTCTCGACAGTCACTGATTGAGTAATGAGACTAAAATATATATTATATTATGAGTACAACATCATTTTGTGAGTTAGACTTTTCTTTTTTCTAAAAAATTCACTACCAAAATATTAAATTCAGCACCAATAAATTAAACTTAATACCAATAAATTAAATTCAACACAAAATAAACTCAGTACTCCGGTTCTATTCAACATTTAGACGTTTGAGGAGAAATGAACTTAACGAATATATTATAAATGTTACCTCCATTTTCTATTTTTAGAACCACATTTTAATGGGCGGGAAAGTAATTGAGTACTCCCTCCGTTCAAAAGAGTTTGACACACTTTTTTGCCTTTTTTCTCAAGGCATGTTTGACCATTAATAACTTTTGCTACGTATATTAATATCATGTAAAATTTTAATATTTGAAAAGTACATGTTACGAAGAATCCAACGATACCTCACATGATAACATTACTACTTATATATTATATGAAATTTATGATCAAACGTGGTTTGAAAAAGTTGATCGAAAAGTGTTTCAAACTTAGGTAACCGAAGAGAGTATATATTTCCAAATTATATACATGTACGTGTATATGACGAGGGTTGCAATTTCCAATTCGACTCGCATATTCGATTCAAACAATTTGAAAAGTTAACCGGTTAGGAACTTAGGATTGAGGTTAGAGCATCAGAGATGATTTTAACAAAATAATATTGTACGTATTTATGAATCCTGGTTTTAAGACGAGCTTCTTCAAATAAACGATTAATCGACCCGCTTGAAAGAAAATTGAGTTATGTTAACGATTTCACTTGATTCTTGCAACATAGATATTTTTGTAGGTTGATGTTTTATTTATGTTATGTACATATATGGCCTAAATATTAGGCTCAACCCATATAGAGGACAACCCAACGACATCAACGAAATGTTCCACTAGACGAAGAGCAAACATTGACTGACAAGTTTGCTCCATGTATTGTTTGTTATCGACCCGGAGAGATATCCAACCAATATCACAATAGTATGAAAACGGTGACCACTCAAATCACTATAAAAAATGTGACCCCTAATATGTGCGTCCAGAAAAGTCATACAATCACCACGATGGTCACGAACAGCACGACATTCACATCATGCAACACATCGATAATATAAGCTAAAGAAGCGTATAAGTAGACGATGAGTTGAGAAATGGAGCTAAGCAAACAACTGACAATAAAAAAGTATGTAATCAAAAACTCAATACTAACTTAAATGTTGAAACTTTTACCTAATAGCTCATCACAAGCTGGAAGTGCAACCATCATTTGAAAAGAAGCATCCCTATATAACATACTCTTATGAATTAAGTAGATTCAGTTGACTCGTTTAATAGATGCCACTTGCAAGTTGTAAAATGGTGAATGAGTCATGATATCCCTCTGGTCATGATATATTGGTCCTCTTTCAAATAATTCAATTTTTTTTAAAAAAATGGAATGAGTGGTGTATGATAAATTGAGAGAATAAAAAATAAACTATGTGGATAAAAATAATTTAGAATTTATCAAAAGAGTAAAGTTTCAATATAGAAATATCATCCAAAAAGAAAACGTGTCAATATAAAAAAATGGGAGGGAATATTATTTTATAAAATGATTGATAATAGAGTGATGAATTAAAGGAGGGAAGAGTGGAGTGAGTAGTTCGATGAATAGAGAGGGAGCTTTTCCACTTCCAAATCCACATCATGCATAGGATTGGGGCCCACCCGCCCAACCAGCTTAGCTAGTCACAATCTGCAACCTCATCCGCAGGCAACCCCAATGCCCAAATAGTATCCTATGCACTCCCCTACTTAGTTCATTTCATCAACCTACTTAATTACCACTCCACTTTACTTATTTAAAAGTCTAACAGAGTTCCGAGAAAAATCGTCTTTCCACATGCACGTGACTTTAAAAAAAGTCCGTCACTCTTAACAATCCGTTCAAGAATTAAATGGCACCCTTATATTTTGATTACCATCTCATACTATAAAAGAGCATGTACGAATTGTAGTCCTAAATATTAAGTTTCTCAACGATACAGGGATTAATTTTTGTGCAACACACGAGTACGGCCCCGGCACATGTTTCCGGTGCTGGGCTACCGTAACTTACAACTCTAGAAATGACTGTGGTGTCTGTTAGCCTGGGCGCTTAAGGCTGGCGAACAACCTTTCAGTTAATGGGTCGTTTCCAAACTACAAGCTACAGTCCCGTAAGCCAGCTAGCTACGTAACTTCAATCTCTCTTTTGTTCGGTTTCGTTCCTATTTGAAACGAGTTAACCCAACTTTTTAATCTCTGCAAAACAAGACAAACTATTCCAATTTCTGCAATCATTGCGAATAATTTAAGTCTATTTACGTTCTCCTGCTGTTTCAAACTAAACAGCATATTTATTGCTTGACTATTAGCATATTTAACATTGTCAAAATTTAACCACAATTTCTAATAAATATATAAAAAATAATACTAATGTATATGACATTGTTTGATTCATAGTAGCAAGTAGTTTATATATAACGATCTTTTATTTGTCGTTGTTATATGTAGTTAAACACATTAATGGTCAAACATGATTTTTAAACATCGTGAAAACATAAATATCGACTAGGACGGAGGGAGTATATAAAATTATTTTCATGTTATATATGGTTAGTTTGTTCAAATATATTTTCAAATTAATAATTTTTACTGTTAGTACTATTAATTAAATATCAATCTTTTTATTGTATTCATCATCATTTTCCATTAGTGTATTATGCTAAAATGGGCCTTGGTCACCTTATTGTCTATATCTATGGCGACTTTTGTTGGGTAAGAATTGTGGGCTTCTGTTGAAGACTATAGAAGAATCCAGTGCAACAATCCTCTTTTCGGCTGCTAGTCATTTATGTCATTTGGTTTCATCACAAAACTTGAATTCATTTTGATTTTTTTTTAAAACAAAGAGTCGAAATGCTTATATTATCATAGATGGTTGGAGATTTGATCCACCTATTACAAGATATGCAAGATTGTGGACATTCATTATAACCGTTCTATGGACATTCATTATGTGTATTTTGGTGAAAACCATTGCTAATATCATGATACTCCTAAGAAACCCGTATGGTGTTGGGGGACGTTTGGAAAATTTTGAATGTGATTAAGTGTCATTTCGCAGTCCGTTCGTACACAGACATGTGTGGCCTCGTTTTCTTGCATTTACTAATGAGGAAATTCTGATGAAAAATGTCCTATGCCATATTACTTTTTATCTTGAACACATTTTGTAAAATATTTAAATGTTATATATCATAAGTTAAAAAAAAGTAATAATGTGCATTTGAATGTGAAAATATGAAAAAATTTAAATTTAAAAGTATGATATTTAATTTTTTTTAAATTAAAATTTAATGTGTAATTTAACAAATGCAGTGTGGGTGAAAAATATAGTGAATTGTTTATAACTTAAATATGTCACCTATTAGGAAACCTCCCCTTAATAATATTATATTTTAATGAAATTTCAAACGATATGTCCATATTTATAGTGGCTTTTTTAGTCAAATATTTTTTCTTTTCAGAAAAAAACAGGTTTTAGAAGTAATTAAGGGGGTCCAATTTTGAAGATAAAAAACTGGATTCCCTGATAACTCACTTGGGCTAATTAGTAGTAGAAGGAATTGCAAAGAGTTAGGTGTTAAAACAGAAAGCCCAACATCACGTGTACTTAATCCATCCCATTTCAAGTTTAACTTTTTAACAGTTGGTTTGAAAAATATTTGATACTTAATATCTTTCAAGTGTAATTAAAACTTGTGAAAATTAATATTTTAAAAATATATATTATAATGAATATAACAATATATCATAAATTACAGTTTAAAATGGGGCAGATGGAGTACTATAATATTTTCTAAATAAAAATAACAATATAGATGATCCTAAAACCCAATATTAATTAGTATCTGTGCGTAAATATGTGATAACCAGTTTTCGTATTTTGATATTATGTAAATTTGTTTATATATTCGGGAAAGCATTTGTTTTTTAAACCTTTTTATTAACAAACCTGTCTATCAATTTCATAGGACTTTGACAAAAACGCTTGTGATCAAGTGTGAAGATGGTGCAATAAGAAACTACTTAACATAAATTGTTTATTCAGATAGTTAGCCAAAGTTATGAAGAATACCAACGTTCCGTTCTTCCAATTTGAATTTTTCACTTAAACTTTGAAAGTATAAATGATGAATCAGAACTAAAATTTTGTTTTCCAGATCTTATATGAACTGAATTGAATATAACTGAAAATCAGTACACTAAAGATAATAATAACATAATGAAATTAAGCTAAGATATATCAAATAAAATTTATACTAAACTGAAATGATTTGAGTTTAACTTAACTGAAGTATGATAAACTATGGTCCTAACTTACAATAACTATTAGAGAATAGTGCATATATAAATCCTACTTAATTCACATAAGTGCAAATATAAACTTTTGATAATTGAAAGTGCAAATATGACCCTAGACAGTTAGTGACTAAACTTATTCGTCTCCGATCGACCGTCGAAACCCTCCGTTCAGCTCGCTATCAGCTTCAGATCCGATCGTCGCCGGTCTTTCGCATTGATCTCCATCTCCAACGAATTCAACTACTCCAACGACTATCTTATTTGGTATACCTCACGCGCGGCACAGTCGGAGCGGCGGGAAGATGAAGGTGGTGGAGCAGTGGTGGTGGTGGCAGAACAGCAATGGGGCAAAGGACATTTTTGTCTTTCAAATTTTTGTATTGGGTTGAAAGGGTGTTTTGATCATTTCCGATCGGTCATCGCTGGGAATGACTAGTCCGTGCCAGAATATAGTTTTTAAGGTTATATTTGCATTTATGTAAAATAGATAGGATTATTTTTTTCACTAAAAATCATCTCATAATTATGTGTGCATCTACTCAAATATAGGGTTATATCCCTAAATATTATTGCTATTCCACTTATCAACCAAACACCCCTTATTCTAATTATGGAATGGCCTATTTTTAGGTAACAAGGCATACTAAAAATGGAAATAGTATTTTAACCGGTTTAAATTTTTATAGAGAATTCAGAAAGGCAAATCCTTGGGAAAGATTGTCTTTCCATAAGCATGTGGAAAGATGAGGTTGAATTGGAATTATAGAAAGGTAAAAGGTTTTAGTTGCAATATTAAAAGTTTATTATGCAACATTTAAGAGTTGTATGTTTATTATCCGATTAATACAACCTGAAAATTTTATTTTAATTTCTTCAAATTTACAATTTAAACATTGATCTTTCCATAATTTATGGAAATACCGTATTTCAAGAGACGGACTCATTCAGAAAAACAACATTCCCTCGCCATTAACCGGAAAGAAGAAAACCCAAACCAACCGAAAAAACGGAATTACAGAAAAAACAGCAAATAAATGGAAATCTCACTCTCTATAAAACCTAAACATACGAACGAAACCATTTTCACTACATCACACATTCATGAATCGCATCGACGAATTGTGGCTGGAGGAGGGCTTCCACGCGCCGCCGAGGACCGGAAGCCGGCGGAGGAGAGCTCCGCCGTCGGCATTAGACGCGGCGATAATCGGGTCCCCGGAGCAGGCGATTTTCGGGTTATTGGGCTTAATGCTGGGAAGCGAGTGCGGTACTTTTTGGTTCCGGGTCATTTTGCTGGCAATGGGGATCTGCTTCTTGCTAGGGTTTGTGGCGAAGTCTTTCAGTCGCCATAGCCGCGAGTATGGCAAGGTGTTGAGATGGTTCGCCGTCAGCTCATCGATCGTCGGAATCACGGCGGCGGCAGCGATTCCTCTCGTTCTTTTGTTCATATTAGTTGGCTAGTGTTGGTAGTTCTATGTTTGGATTCAAATGTTTTCAGCTCTTGAAAATCACGTTTTGACGGTAAATATAAATATATTTTTATTACGATGGATTTAATAATACGGTTTATAATAATGTTGTTGCTTATATTCTAATTCAAATGCTTTCTTTGATATTTTTTAATTGGCCTTCCGTAAGATGAAATAAATTATTTTGAAAAGTAAAATTAATGACGAAAATTGTATTGAAATGATAAAAAATGAATTGAGTGGTAAAAACAATCTAATATTTATCGTACAAGGAAAATGCCAATTAAAAAAGATCATCTGTGGTAAGTGTGTCAATATGTGAGAACTGAAGGAAGTATATAATCAAAATTATATCACACTATATGTCAAATAGTAAATGTACAGTTTATCACGAATAGAAAGAGCTATATTCGTGTGGAGATGTTTTGAAAGACTTAGGCCTAGTTCTATGGAGATTAATATGAATTGATATGATATAATTTGATATGGCATGGTCTGGTTTGAATTGTGAACTTACTCCCTACGTCACACCTCAAATTGCAAGATTTTTGTTTTTTACATTTTTCAAGAAACATATTTGGTCGTGTTTAACTACTTATAATAACGACAAATAAAAAATTAGAAACTATTTGTTACTACGAATTCAACTATATAACACGTGATAATATTATTGTTTATATATTCATTCAAATATATGGTCAAAGTTGGACAGTAAATAGTGACATAAAGTGAAGTGTGCAGTTTGACCTGAGACAGAGGGAGTAATTAGAAACAAGCGTATTAAAAAATAGAAATATACGATTAAATTAAGTTAAATTTTACATAATTAAATTTACACTATATTGAAATTAAGTGAATTGACCCTACTCTCTTAGTTTCTTTATTTGTGGCACACTTAACTTATTGTGATGTTTCTTTTTAAATGACACACTTCCCATTTTTGGCAAGATTCCTTCAATTTCATCAACTCATTCTATTTTTTTTACTTTCTACATTCAATTTCATCCACTCATTTTCTTCGCCTAAATCCAAACATCTATACCTATAGTGCCACAAATAAAGAAACGGATGGAGTACTTTATTTTGTATGAATCACTTAACCTATTTTGTTCAAATTCTATAAGATGACAAGTGTTTGGTGGTTTTATCTTTGTATACGTACTTAATATATATTTGTATTCAAAATTTATCAACAAAGAACTAAATTTGGTTCGCCGACTTAACCTAATCAATTAAGCACATTAAGATTTAACACGTGGACCAAACATGACACGACAAAAAAGGCACAAAGCACGTGGGCTTCCGTGGTCCAATTTTTATTTTGACAGCACGACATGACACAAAATATGATAGGCAAAAGCACGACGATGAATCTTAAATAAATCTGGCACGAGTACGACACGAACACGACACAACACCAAATCTAGGTACAATGGGTTTAAGTGGGTAGAAAGACCAAAGTGGGTGACGAGGTAAGAGTGGATTTTATCTGAAACCCGGGGGTGGGATGAATTCTAATATAGTACATACCGTGGGTGATGGCACATGGATGAGTATGAATTTTTTTTGGTGAGAATGGGTATAAAGAGATCATTATTCCGCATCCGTCCAACCCTATGTTAACCTTACAGAAGGACTACACAGATAGTTCCCAACTATTTGAAGAGGTATAATAGTTGCATCCTTGTTCAATCGCTTTGAAATGGGAGGAAATTTTATACTGTCATTCTGTGAGGGAAAAAGGACATTTTTAAATTTAGTAGCATCTATTCTAAGGAAATAAAAAAACTGCTATATTCTCCTTATCCAAAAAACAAACCCTTAATTTATCTACTCGGTTTAAATATATTTAAACCCTCAATTTCTTTATTCAGTTCTTTGATACAGAAATCCTAGACGAGACAAGGATTCTGAAGAACGAGAAAATAACAGGTTAAGTGCCCACTTTTAGGCATAATTATAGGTTTCGTTCATCTTTTTGCACCTATGTTCCAAAAAAAATCTAAGATTATTACGAAATGTTCTCAATTGGACATAACATGTATAATTGAAGTTGACAGACCAATCAACATTTACTGATCTGCACTCTGTGGGGTTGCTAATATATCGACTTTTTTTACGGGTGATCTACTAACCCGCGGAGCACTAGATGCAAAGATAAGAATTTATATTGTTGCTCTCATACTCACTACCAACTACAAAAGAGTATTTAATGGCAAGTTCGGGGTCATTTAGAGAGATTATAGGATTCAAAAGCTAACTACGCAAGACTCACAATCGGGTGTCACTCCGATTGTGTGTCGGGAATAGACAGTGTCGCCGACAAGGTAAATTTTCAAGGGGGAGGGAGTTGTCCACAAACTATTGAACATGCAAAGCAAAAGATTAAAATATATTAAGCTAAGACTTGGGGATATTTGTGTAACATGGCCGATATATGATTTTGATCCTAGATTCTATCAAATACAAGAAGTATAAATCTATCCCAATGTATATTTCACATAGTGTGATTGATAGTCAACACTTCCCAATGTCTGTCACTCAAAGGTGCCCACGTTTATTCTATCAACACCACATCCGTAATTAGGAAAGTGCGTTAAACAGTCCAACCGTTACTCGCTCCTCTTTCCCCTAAAGAATTACATCCCAGACCTCCACTATGAACGCTTCTCCCTAGGCCTATATAGGCAAAGGAATTAGCATCTCATGATGACTCTAACATTGAAACGACAATGGTCGCCACCCTACAACCCTAGTTGAATTTAAATTTTTTAATTTAATTATACCTAGAAATACCCGTTACAACAATTATTATTGCAGTCTCATTTGATATTGCTTTATATTATAAAATGATTGTACTGTTAAATTACGTATAAGTTCGTCTATTTAAACACTGTTTTTTCATAATTTATGAAAAGAATAAGGTTTAACTATAAATTAGAAGAATTCATGATAAAATTTTAGGTTACATTAATCATTTCATAAACTTATAACTACTGCACGTTGTATAATAATTTTTTAACATTGCAACTAAAATCTTTTACTTTTTTATAATTATAATTTAACCCCATTTCCCATAAACATACGAAAAATATGATATTTTTCAAAATTTTGCCATTACATATTGCATTTCAAAAATATACATCCAATATTTATATTATTTATACATTCTTCGTAATTTAAATTTAATAATATAATCGAACATATTTAATCGACTGCTATACAGCCACCATCGGATGATACTCTAAAAGGCCCTAGGCCCTGTTCTCTGGAATTGATCTGATATGATCTGAAATGGAATAATATAAATATACTTACCTGAACTGAAATAATATAAATATACTGAACTGATCAGATCTGAACTGAATAATATAAATATACTAAACTAAAATAATATAAATATACTGAAATGAAAAATAATTTTAAATACACAGAACGAAAAAACTGAAATTTAATTCTAAAAATACTTGTTAACCAAAATAAAATTTATTTACCATAATTTTTTATTGTTATACATGAATAAAATACCAAAATTTAAATCATTTTAAAATAGTGTAAAAGACAAACATTTATGAAAATAACTAACATAAATTGAACTGCATTAAACTCAACTGATTTGAACTAAACTGAACTGCATTGTTCTAAACTAAATTTTAAAAAATAAGTGTAATGAAAAATAGTAACAATATGACAAAATTAAGCTAAATTTCATTATAAACATTCATTGAATTGAACTGAATTAAACTGATATGAATTTAAATGAACTGAACTCAAATGAACTGAAGTGCAGATTAACTCTTGATAACATGAACTTTCATATCAAAAATGAAAATTCTC
>JAULKM010038645.1:0-29425 GCA_032355605.1 Rubia tinctorum
CATTCTTGACCTTGTCATAGGTCCAACCATGTCACTTAGAGGATCCCGAACAAAACCCTTGAATGTTTGATCAAGACGTGAAATGTCTTCATTTATGGTGGTAGTCGTGTCAGGATATCCATCACATTCTCATGCCATCCTTCCAATAGTTGTAGTTTGTTCCTTCCAATAGTGCTGACCGAGATACTGAATCTCCTTCTTTGATCGCCATGGTAAAACTGGATCACACTTTCCTTGACACAACCAAGGTAAGATTAAGTAACTTAGCTCTGATACCAATTGAAATTTGGTTTTACCTAAATTTGTCAATTATATCAACTATGTTCCAACATAGACTATCTAACCAAGTATGTACAGAAATGTAAAACACGAACACAAGACTTGGTTACGCAGTTCAGTGAAAACCACCTACATCTAGTTCAGAATAAATCCACTAATCAGAAAGAGATAGTACAATGCACACTATACAACTATACTTATCTTTTCTAATTACAATGAGTGGACTTTGCAAGCTCCCCTTGCTACTGATCTGCCTTAGTTAGACTCCCTTTGACCTCGATTCTTGTCAACGAAGGATCTCGTCCTCCTGAGGAATTAAGGCGTGTGATTCTTAACGTTATCAAAGAATGTTTATGATGTTGGAACACAAACTATAAGCTCTCGCTTACTCTCAATATATATAAATCTGGATGCAGAGTTTCTTCTATTTAATTAGTAAGTAGCTAAGCCAGAATGTCCAAGTATATAAGCACAGTCGCACAACTCAAGTAACTTGTGCGAAATATATTTCTATCTCCATAAAGTATTCTGAGAACAATAAAATCCCTTTGAGATGGGAATTCCCATATCTAATCCCTTGAAATAAAGAACTAAAATATTTCATCCATATCTTAACTATATCTGAACTTCCATATCAATTCTAATTCCATAAATTTAATCTAATCCCATAAATATAGAAATTGATATATTCTGTAATCAAATACAACTGGACGAAATATACTGCTTCTCGGATTTCATCTTCGAATATTCCTTAATCACTGAAAATACCTTCTATGATGTTATAACTCAATAATTTCATGTTTGCATGATTTCACAAATTGCCAACTTAATAATTATTGACTTTACAGGCCCTTTCAGGTTAAAGGTAATATTAGAAGTGTAAAAATTCGAAATAAAAATAAACATCAAATCACCCATCAATTATTTCAATTATAAAATAATCTTGTCTGGCGGTTAGTCGGTAAAAAACAAAACTGTGTTATATTTGATGCTGGTATTGAAAAATAAAATTATAACATATGCATTAAATTGTTCCTTTTTTTAAAACCACCACAAGCATGTGATGCTGGTATTGAAAAATACAATTGTAACATATGCATTAAATTGTTCCTTTTTAATAAACCACCACAAGCATGAAACTGCTTTATTAGGTGAAGCACTGTATTCTTTCCATAATTCCCAAGCATTTCCTTTAATTGTGCAATCAGTATGTATTCAAACCGAAATGAATTGGACCCTTTACTGATCAGCACGAAGCTCTCGTGTCCGAAAAAAAGCTAACTCCATAAGAGGTAAGAAACTAAATTGATACAAACAAGTTTTCAATAAATTGACCCCTTTTTTTGTGCTTTTTAAGCTTATAAACGATATTCCAAACCTCACAACCGAAAAAATCAATAAAGATTTGTAATATTTCTGGGTTTTAAGGTTAAAGTCAACAAATTTAAACATATTAATTGGTTACACATGTGTTAGTGTACATTATACAATAAATAGAAGGAAAAAAACTATGCGATTTTTTTTTAAAAAAAATTGTTATACACTACCAATATCGTTTATAACCTTAAAATATTATAGTTTTTTTTTGAAATTGTGAAAAGTTATCTACATTTTGAAGTTTATAGTATTTTTTTAATTTAAAATTATTTACAACTAAACTTATCTATATTATATTTGCTTAAGATTTTTAATTATTGCTAACCATTGTTAGCCATTTCAAATTTCTGGTTAAACAATATTGTGATTGTTATTTTCATTATTTTAATATAAAAAATTAGTTGTTAACTGAACTAATGAAAAATTGAACGAATAATTGGTAAGAGTGAGGGAAATATTAAAATGATCTTCGCAGTTATTTTATAAATGTTATTTTTTTACGTAGACGATGGGGATATTTAAAATTGGGAATTTCTTCCAACAAATATTCATCAAAATTTTCTTTGTAAAAAAAACAGCCTTGCACCTTTATTTTAACAATTGAATAAGTCAAACTAAAATTTATTAAAATTTTAACATGAATTTTTATTTATTTATTTATGACCTGAAAAAAAAACACATGCATGCCAAAGTTTGCCAACAAATTAGGCCGTCAATCAACTTCAAACTATGACAACTCAGAATAGATTACAGGATCATCATCAATCAAACCCAACCTACACCACTGATTTTCTGTACATGAATTCTTTAGAGAATATATATAGAATTAGGGATGGATAGAGATTTTTATGGATTTTTAAAAATCTTCATGTTTAAAGTTGATGGCTGCTATGAATTATGAGTCTAAAACATGTTATAAACGGTAACATTCTCATCTCTTTAAATTTTCACTAAATACAATATATTTTAATAAATGTATATAGGTTTAATTTAACATGCATCTGCATCAATTTTTCAAGATTTTTTCAGTTCAAGTAAAAAATTCAACAATCATTGGAACAAATCAGTTTATGAGAGATATTTTTTTAGATTGAGAATAAAAATACAAAAGTTCTAATCAAATTTAGGATTGTACAGAATATACAAATTCAAGAATATACAAATTCAAGATTGTACAAAGTTACAAATTGGGTATAAATAGAGTCTCAATCTTAATATGTTAAATCCATACTCAAACTCATTTTTTAAAATTTATATGTGGATCAACTTTTCTCGACCCGGACCCGGACCCGAGTCTGAAAAATTAGACCATGCAAGCCTAGATAGGATCCTTTCAATGTTCGTTCCTACATAAAATCCCTCATAATTAGTTATCCACAGGAAAGTTGGGCATAAATTTGCATTGGAAATTCGCAATTCTTTGGTGTCTTAAATGCACAGGCATGTGGGCAGGATTGACTTTTGCAACTTGGTTATTTTGGTACAGCCCACACACCTTATGGCCTTATGGGCACGGCAAGAAAGAAAGATGAACCCAAAGTTTCTATTCATGGGAACTGATTTTCATCCTCAAAAAAGATGAGAATTGAAGTAAGATTCATCTTTGTCTTTCCTCTTTTGGGATTGCTCATACATGCAGAAAGAATTTATTGAATGCATCCTTATTTCCCTCAATCATGGGTTGTTGTTTCGTGAAAAATAGTGATGGAAATGAGGTGGAAATGAAATAAGTTCCCGTTCATATGTACTCCCCTCTGTCTCAGTATAACCTGCACACTTACTATTTGACAATTAACATTGTCTAACTTTGACCACATATTTGAACATATTATAGATAATAATACTATGGTATGAGATATGATTAGATTCGTCGGAAAAAGTAGTTTCCAAATATCAACTTTTTATTTGTCGTTATTACATGTAGTTAAACATATTAACGGTCAAACATGTTTCTTGAAAATCGTGAAAAAGAATTTGTGCAGATTATGTTGGGACGGAGGGAGTATGATTTTATAATCTTCCTCATAATTCTATTTTACCTCAATACTTTTCTATGAAATGGAAGGTGTAATACATCTTGCTACATTCTTAAACTTATTGTCGTGAAAATTGAGAATATATGTTAGGGTTAGAGGCCATGACCATGAGAGTATTTAATCAGATATTTAACCACTTGATCGACATGGATGCATGTGAATCTCATTTTTCCACTTTTCATGATTAGTTTCTCTCAAAATCGTTTATCGTCATTCCTCACACTCCCTTGAAATTTGAATTACCCTGTTTTCCTCTACTAGTTTTAATTATTTTCGAGCAATAAAAGTTCAACAATGAAGAGTCATCATCGACCACCACCACCGGTGTTGACCACCACCACCGCTACAATTAACCATCGACGGCGATGACCATCACCACTGAACAACGACTACGACATCCACCACATATAGTCAAAAGAAAACCACTACAATCAGCACCACCACCAGCTATAACCAAACCACTCTGACTGGCACACAAACCACCACTACTGAGAATCGACAACCACTGAACGCCGCTGACCACAACCACTAAAACAACTCGGCCGATAGAAACTATTACCACCACAACTGATTGTTGACGATGACCACTGTTGTCGCCACCTACCATTGCAGCAACAACCATCACCACTGAACACCATAGCCAACTTTTAACAATGGCAGCCGCTGCCACCTAGCACTACCACCAGTGATTGTCGACTAACATCGAGCATCAACGATGACCACCACCAAATGTCCAACACCGATCACCCATGACAACAACCATCACCGACATGTAACAATGGAGACCACAACTACGAGCACAAACGCCAACATTAATTATATCATTGATAACCGACAATGATGACCACTGTAACCACCAACACCATCACCATCGACGACAATGAATACCACTACCGAGCAGCGACAGTGATTAGCACCACTAAAGAATATCGATGACGGCGACCACTTCTGCTGCTGATCACCAAAGATCACTTATGCAATAGTCATCACATAATCATGCTTATGCTGGTACAATCATACTAGTACTAACAAACTAACCGGTCTAGCTATATGACAGAAAGCTAGCACAGTGAGCTGACTAAATAGCTATATGATCATACCGATGCATGGTGATTTTTTAAGAGCACGGTGAGTTAATAATCAGTCATTTAGCGCAAACTATTACGAAGAAGAAGATAAGGAAATATATAAAAAAATCCTTTGTAGGGAAAGGTTATACGTGGTAGTTATTTTATACAATTAGTTTTCTTATAGAATTAGTTATAAATGATATTTTTCTTATAGATTTAGAATTTTATTCCCGTTAGACTTTAGTTTGTTTTAGCTCTATATATTGTAACCCTCATCATTGATGAGGTGTGTCATTGATGTGATATCAGTGCACCATTAATAAAGTATTTTATATTTTATCATGGTATTAGAGTTAAAAAATTCCGAGACCTGAACCTAAATAAATCTGTTGTCGTCTTCCGCTAGAGTCGTCGTCGTCAAACCGCGTGTTACACTACACACGCCGCCATCGTCGCCGACTGCCCTGTCGGTTGCTGTTTTTCGATCGTCACTGCCATCTCAATGGTTCCCGCAATTCGTACGACTCTGATCTACCGGAGAGTGACGTTCACGGGCCACCGCTCGACTCCACGCGCTACTGCCAGACTTCCACGCGCCACCGCGCCTCTACCTACCTAATTTGACGAGTCGCTGCCACTTCCTGGTTGCCGCCGATCTACGTAATTTGCTGCCATGTCTGATCTCACATCTGGTTCCGGTCCTGATACTGCTGAGCAAGCTCGCATCGCTGCTAAAGCTGAGGCTAACAAGCTACAGAATCTCAATGTCGCCGATGTGATTGCAGATTTACTCAAACAGTTGCAACTACAATTTGGGTATGGGGGATCTGTGTCTTCTGGTCGATTTATAAACTCTCCTTACTACCTTGGTACCTCTGACGGCCTTGATTCGTCAATCTGTCCCGTCATACTGAAAGGATTTTAATTTTTTAATGATTATCAATTTCATAATTTTATTCACAAGTTGGACATTTTTTATCATCATAATCCAACTTGAGGGAGGGTGATAAGAAAATAAGAAATCATTTCTCTTGTAGGGAAAAGTTATAGATGGTAGTTACATTATAGAATTAGTTTTCTTATAAAATTAGTTATAAATGGTAATTTCTTTCTAGACTTAGAATCATATTCCTGTTAGATTTTAGTTTGTTTTACCCCTATATATATTGTAACCTCATTATTGATGAGGTGTGTCATTGATATGATATCAGTGCACCATTAGTAAAGTATTATATATTTTATCAAAAGATCATGAGCACATATTCATTTTTATTATATTATAATAACTGAAATCAAAACAAAGCTAGCAAAAATATATGGTAGATGCTGGGGTGGGGGTCTACTCATTGATAGGTAGTTATTAGGCATGTAATCTTGGAGATCACGCAAAGAAATTTCGTACAAATTGAGCTAAACAATTATGCTTTCATATTTTTAAGAATAAAGAATGGTTAGGTTGGCGCAATGTGAATTGACCATTAAGCTAAACGAATAAAATTTCTTTTTTGGGAATAAAGAATAATTAGGTTGGTTTAATGTGAATTGACTGCTAAGCTAGAAGAAGGATTCCAACCAAAAAATTTATTGCAGCTGATAATTAGAATTTAATTTTGTGGTTAACCACCATGTTTTTTCACAGTAGACTAAATAGAATAAGGAAGAAGATCTGTCAGAAATATGGAGGAGAAAACAAATTTTCTTTTATCATATAAACAGAGTGTAAAGTATCTAGACAGCCAAACTATGGTGAGATGGCAATGCCAATATGTTTCTTTTCCCCCATTTATTCATTTTGGGTTTCATTTCAGGAGTTTGGTTTAGTTTGGGATTACTAAATAACTACTGCAAACCCCACACCCACACTCCCATCCCCACCCCATGACACCTGTACTTGGGGCCTATGGCACTAGTATTTTGGGGCCCCAGCCGACCGGTGTCTAACTAGGGTGTTGCTGATTTAATATACACAACACCGGTGAATACTACCGGTGCTATTTTTTTTTTATATATGGCACCGATACCCAATACAGGTGCCAATAATGATGTAGAAGTGCTAACTAATGATATACATAACCAATTTTCAATACCGGTTCCATTACAATGTGGCGGTGCTTTTCCCACACAATTAGCACCGGTGAAAAGAAACCGCTGCTTGAAAATTAATACCATCACCGGTTTTAGTTACCGGTGCTTTTGGGTTTTTAGAATCGGTGCTGAGGTGTAGTAGTATCAATTTCTTTCAGCATCGATATGTAATAATTTTCGGTGCATATTGTGGTAAATTTCCAAATTTATAGCACCGGTATTATGTGTGGAAAACCGATGATGGTTTTAATTTTTATTTGCAATGGCCTATTTGAATTTATCCATTCCCATCCGAATCGAAACATGGGTGAATACAACAGAAGAAACAATGAACAGCCAGCCAAGAAAATGTATTCTGCTAACTTGCTTTATACTAAGAAAGAGGAAATGAATTAGGAACAGAAGTTGTAAAAAAAATCCTCCCACAAAGCATAAATTGGAAAAATTGTAAACATGTTCGACATCAATCTTCTACACTTGCTTATACTCGTCAATGTCCATGGAAGTCTTGCAAACTTTGGAATACTCATCTACCCAAATCTGACACTATCAATTGGTTACAACTGGTATCTCCTTGGCATTGTATGCTCTTTTTCTTTGAAGGATATATCTATTGCGTTCAAAATAAGACAACGATTAACTTTGTGAAAGTATTTATTAAGTAATAAATAGAAATGTGTAATTTGAAACATGTCAACCAACCTCGAGGATATCTGTAGAGGTAGTCGGCAACACTAGTTCTTCCATGAAGAGGAGGACGTAGTATCCACATTCTCAACCACTCAATTGAGTCCGGTACTGCACATAAAAAAATGAGTTAAACGTGATTGTACTAAGTAAAGTAGGAAATGAATGGAATGTTGAAGTGAATGACTTACGTCGATGTTTGTGATTTACCATGTGTAATCCAGAGGCGGATCCATCTTCATCTTTTGCCTTTGATACTCGCATGCAATCCTGGTAATTATGATTGACTTGTAATGGTTAGGAAAATCAAATTGTGAGAAGTTAAAATAAATACGAAGAGAGGAATGAATGTACCTGACAATGATTTTGTTTTCACTTATGTTTTTTTGGTTTGATTCCTCCAGTGAGCGAGTCAAGTGTGAAAACTTCTTCCATACTAGGACGGATGATAATCAAGTACCAATGATCGATGCGTTGAAAAGAAAGTAGCACATGAGCAAATTACTTACGGGAGTACAATTTTGTGTAATTGACTGAAAATGTAAAATGTCACTTACATTTTAATGTATGGAACCTCATAAATCACGGCATCAGTATTGAACATGGTTTCTAGAATGACTTTAGGCCGACTCTCGACCTCTGCATCCTTAATTTCCGTGGCATAGCCTCTCGTATAGCACGTGACAAACTGGATACGACCGTTGTTGGTTGTGAAGACCTGGTCCCAGAAGTGCCTTGAAGAATATGATTAGTTAATATAATGTAAAAAAATTGTTTATTAATAAAATGAATTGATGTAAACAAGTAATCCTTACCCCATATAAACATCGATCATCGAGTTTTATAACCAAGCCATGCCTCTGAAGTTGCCAATCTTGTTCCCGAACTCCACCAAGCAATCGATAAAAAGTGCAGCACTATTGCCGAATGTCGATAGGCAATAGTCTGGAAACAAAACCACCTTCCCGGACTCATACATTTCCTTCACAAGGTCATTGAAGTATTTGATGAAATTTTCCATGTTGGGATATACCGCGAACTGGCGCTTGTTGACAATCTGAAAATATATAATGGGAATAAAATTAGAGAATTAAATAAATAATGAAATATAGAAGAAATTATGGATTTATTGAGAAGTACCAATTTAATAGGTCTTTCAATCCTAAATCTTATTTTCGAGGGACGAGGGAGTTGGTCGAGCCAGAATGCTTAGGGATGTGCAGCTGCAAAGAAATTTTATTTAATTATAAAGATTACTAATTGAAATCTGGACATGTAAAATCTGTGGATCTTGGTTGATTTTATTACCTCATCGTCGTTGCAATTGATGAAATACAAATCTTCGGGGTGGGGTTTGCTGCCTCCAATGTCCTCGGCCTGCGTATCATCTCCGTACTCCCCAAAGCATCTCCCACGTCGCTGAAATTGTGGTTGGCAGACGACAGCCCAGCCCTTGGATTGTATACTGGCTCGCACACGCAGACACTAGCCAATGACCTTATTGCCTTCTCGTCCTGCCTCAATTTTTACAGCCACGCTTGAGGCACCTTCTGCCTCTCCCCCTCGAGTCCTTTGATGTACAAGGTCACCAACTCAGCATCCTATTATAAATGTTGACAATGAGTTAGTATGAAATAGTCCATGATTTGATAAAGTAAAGGCAAATCTAAACAATGTCGACAATTGAGCTATAATGCATATTTACCACTTCATCGCCTTCTCCGTCGCTAGGGAGATCTGGGCCCGAGCCGCTGAGACCAGTGGAAACACCTCCAGAAATAGTATTTTCAATGAAGCCTTTTGATTTTGCTAGCCCTTCGGGTATATTTATTCCCCCAATTGAGGTTATGCTCTTCACCAACTGCTCGAGGTAGGACACTATCACCTTAACCACCGGTTCATGAGCGGAAGGTTTCTTCTCCTCCTTCTTCTAGGATGAGGAACTACCGGCGTACTTGCTTCGTGTAATACCTAGGATAGCAATCAAAGCTGGAAGTTGAGTTTCGGTACCTCTGTACCGACCAGTGTGATCTTTCTTCCCGATGGCTCTGATCAAGATGTCCTCGCCCGGACCCAATTCTAGGGTTCCCTTCTCCTTTTCTGTGTTCATTCTCAACTGCAGGGTAAATTATTGTGTTAGTGGTGATGAATATCAATATAGTTTAATATAAGCATTTAAATAATTTAGATACTTACAATAGTGTCCGCTATGCCTTGACTTTTTCGGTTGCATATTCAATAAAGCTTTTTGGGTCCGCTAGCCCTTCGGGTATATTTATTCCCATAGGTGAGGTCATAGCCTTCATCAACTGCTTAAGGTAGGACACCATCGCCTTAACCACCGGTTGCTGAGCAGAAGGTTTCTTCTCCTCATTCTTCTGGGACAAGGAACTACTGGCACACTTTCTTCGTGTAATGCTTGGGATAACAATAAAAGCTGGTAGCTGGGTTTCGGTACCTCTGTATCGACCAGGGTGATCCTTCTTCCTGGTGGCTCTGATCAAGATGTCCTCGGTCAGAGCCAATTCTAGGGTTCCCTTCTCCTTTTTCATTCATCCTCAACTGCGGGGTAAATTATTGTGTTAGTAGTGATGAATATCAATCTAGTTTAATATGAGCATTTAAATAGTTTGGATACTTACAATAGTGTACGCTATGGCCTTGACTTCGTCGGTTGCATATTCCTTGTCCTTTGTCTAGTTTAACTCCAAGTACACTAGGGATCTGTCAGGCTTGAAAATCATCGTACTCATCTCCGCCTCAATCTCTTCTTCTATGTATCCCCAGTCTCTGAGTCTCTTCCTCTCCTTCTCCTTCAGTTCCTCTATCAGTTTCTCTTTTGTAGCCCAGTTCACCTTCGCTCCGGTGTGGTGTGTATACTTCTTTTCCTTGGAATGGCCACTATTTGTCTTTCTTCTAGAAAAGTGCCAAAAACAAAAGGTTAGTTACTAACACAATCAAAATTTTAAAAACCATATTTCAATATTAGTAATCATGTGATTTAAAAAGTGAATTTACTCTCATTTCTTCCATTTTTCTGTGCTCCTCAAACGTCTTCCACTCTTCCTCGTCCATCCACCTGTACTTTTCCCACAACTTGTTTTTTGAAAAATTTCCCCCGAGCAGATGCCAGATATACTTGTTCGCTACCTTGGATTTCCAGTTGCGATGTGTGTCGTTTGCTTTGCTGGTCCAAGTCTTCTTCAACCACGCCCATTGCACTTTAGTCGATTTCTCTTCGAATTTGAAACTTGACTGCAATGGTGGTGCTAAAATGAAGCAGGTTAGGAACATAGTTACAAAGGATAATAGTAATTAAATATAATTTATTGATAAATGACGTGTTATGAAAAAAATTAGGTACCTTAATGTCTCTCCAAGCTTCTTCCTTCACATCTTTCGAGACGTCCGACCAGTGTATCCATGTACCAAATTGGACCCGACTTTGAAATGCATAATAGCAATACGCGGTCCATGATCCATTTCCTTCCTTGCAGTTGACCCTCTACTTCCTCGAAGGTGATGGGGACAGTATCCATTTCCTTAGCTAACATGATTGACTGGCATGTAGCCATCCCCCGTTCCCTACACCAACTGCCAAACTCAAACTTGTCAAATTGCTTCACATTCAGCCCGCCCGTCGTCACTCGGATCGCGTCGGGGATTCTCTTTGCTATCACCCTTTTCTTTTTCGGGAGCTTCCTCCTCGGGAGCACCACTAGCACCCACTTAATGTCCCTCATACTTAAGAAAGAGGGGTACAACCGGTGGAATCTCCTCTTGTTTGACTCCCGATGCAACTTTCTCCTTATCCACCTTATTTTGTTTAGGTGGAGGGTCGACCCTCTTCCTTTTCCCGGACACCTTTTTGACTTTAGAGGCATCTACAAAGAGAAATAGAGAAACCAATCATATATAGTACATCATACAGTCCAACATCACAACATAACAACTCAAACATCACAACAAAACAACTCCGACATCACGAAATGACAACATCTAGTCATCTCAACACTATAACAATTCCAGTATCAATTCAAACATCACAAATCCAACTCACTCCAATACTCCAATAACATTTCATGAACATGAAATGAACTTCACACATTAAAAAATTGTGCCAATATCACACTTCATTATAACACAATGACCATCACCCTCCAACATGACAAAATGAACATGAAACTCTAACATCACACAATAAAAACGAAAACACAAACATCACAACTCTAACAACCCTTAGCAACTTAATATGGAAAAAGATTCATTCACACATTTCATCAAAAAACACATATAAATTCCTAGAAATTGAACGACTAGGGTTTGTAGGAGACTTATAATCAATAGTTGTAGAAGTACCTTTAAACTTACCTTTTAAGATCTGGTTGTCTAGCGGAATAATCCGGTGAGTTCGTCTGTGTCAAGTGGAAAAATTCGGCTCGGAAATACAGAAGCAGGGTTTGGCGACCTTCTTATAAATGTGGGAGTGAGGTGGTGGGTTAATGAATGTTGAATGGGGATTGAATGGTTGAGAAAGTGGTGGTTTAATGTTGTTGAACATGGAGAAACTGTTTGGAATCAGGGGGTTGATGAAGAATAGGCGACGGTTATGCGGTGAAGATGATCGGGCCTTTTGTATTAGCCGGTTCAGCACTAGTATGAAACACGGAAAACCAACGCTGAAGTATTTGTACAGGTGCCATGTCCGGATAAGCAGCTGCTCGAAGCTGCGTTGATTTTTTTTTTTGAAACCAGAAAGCAAAGTAAGGAAAATATGTCTAAGTATAAAGCACCGGTAAATAAACCGGGGCCCTTTTGCCCAAAATCGGTGCCGATACAGAAGAAAGCAGTAGCTTGATGCTGCTTTATTTTTTTGAACTACCCGAGAGTAAACTTATTAAAAAATATTACACAGCACCAGCATTATAAACGGTGCTGGTTCCAAAAATAGGTGCCAAAATTAAAACAAAGCAGCTGCATCAGGCTGCTTAATCCCGACATGGGTAACACTTTGAACACCGGTTTCAACAATCGGTGCCCATAAGGGTAAAATCAGTGGCATTAATATTGAGTTTTTTTTCCAGTCCAACTAGTTTTGGGCGGGAAATATATTATTGGTTTCAGCACCGGTATTAAAACCGGTGCCACGGGTAATAAAACAAAATTTTAAATTTTCCGCACAGGAATATACCCCAAAATTTTGAAGTTTGGATCCAAAATAATTCTAGCACCGGTATGTCAACATAACTTACCGGTGTTTATTTTCATTTATACTATTTTGCACTATTTAATTAAAGCCCCTATGGAGGGGGGGGGGAGTTTTACCCGTTGTTTATAACATGAAATTGGACTGAAAAATAATCAATTGAACATTCAATGGAGTTTGGGTTTCGATTTCGTGTCCGATGGATACTTGAAAAGCCTCTGTTCATAACTTTTTTTTAAATATCACGGTTGCCCAAAACTAAACTTAACGTTCTTTTCTTTAGTCGAATTACTTCATATTGTGTATTCTTGAATAAATATATGGTTTAAAATAGAATGTCACATTTTAATAGAATTTCGTAAAGCCTTAGTACATGTCCTGGAGTATCTTACTCTCGATAACTTAGAAGTTTGGAAGTGAAAACGGGAAGTTTCTTGGTGATTTTTTTCCACCAGATATACATCATTTTTTATTCGGTCTGAAAATTAACATTAGGGTCCATAAATGAACGATTTCATCCAATCGGAATTGAATTTGAACATTCGAATGAAGTTTTTACCTTTTTCACTTAGCTCCCTCCAAGAATCTTGGAATTGGTGAAACTTGAAATTGGGAATTCAATAATGCAATTGAGTATTGTATGATCTTAACTGTGCGATTATGACTTGAGTGGGAAAATGGAACATCTTGAAAACTGATCATAGAAACCAAGTGCAACATTTTCAAAAATTATAGTGTTGCCCAAAACTAAGTTTCACCTTCACCATTTATTAGAATCTATTGATTCTTATTATTATTTACTAAATAAATAAATTATAAATAATATATTATTTGATAACATAAATTTAAAAGCAAGATTACATGTCACAGACTAAAATGTAACTGAAAAAAGTTAGCACCTGCATGAAGGTCATAAACCGTTGCTAGTAATTCTGGAAAGTAGTTTTGTACGGCTGCTTACTGACGATTTTTTGTGATTCGTAATATTCAAGTACACAGCACCAATATGAGAACCAATGCTTAAAGGCAAAATCCCTATGCCAATAATTTGGTAGAGCAGTTGCGCAAGGCTGCTTTATTCATATTTTTTCAACCCTTTTCCTTTCAGAGAGCAAAGTTAAAATATATTTTCTAAGTACCCAGCACCAGCCTTATAACCGTTGATGTTGAGGGAAAAATTGGTGCCCTCTTTGGGCAAGGCAGCTGCTTATGGCTGCTTTGAATTATTTTTTTCATATCAACTACCCAACCCAAGAGAAAAGTCATAATATTTTTTCTAAGTACGCAACACTGGCTTTAGAACCAGTGCTGTTAAGTGAAAAATCGGTGCCCATTTTGGGCAAGGCAACTGCATAGGGCTAATTTGAATTATTTTCTACAATCAATTTCCCTACCGGAGGAGAAAGTCATAATATTTTTTCTAAGTAGGCAGCCGGCTTTGGCACCAGTGCAGCGAAGTGAAAAATCGGTGGCCATTTTGGGCAAGGCAACTGCTTAGGGCTGCTTAGAATTAATTTCTATAATCAATTTCCCAACTCGAGAGCAAAGTCCTAATATTTTTTCTGAGTACCCAACACCGGCTTAGAAACCGGTGCTCATTAGGGAAAAATCAGTGCCCGTATCAGAATATAGAGCTGCTTAAGGCTGCTTCAAATAATTTGTTTCATATCATGTTCCCAACTCGAGAGCAAAGTCAATTTTTTTTCAAAAGTACCCATCACCGAGTTCAAAATTGGTGCTAATTTTGAACAAAACCAGTGCCCTACATGAAACAGAGCACATACTCTATTTCTCAGCAAGAGTTTTTCTTTCAAATACCGGTGCTATGTTTCGTCAATTTAACCAATGGAAATTTCTACTGTTGTTGACAAAAGAGGGAACAACCAACAATACAACACAAACAAGTTAAACACAAATACATATATTAATTTCATTGTGCCGAATAGATGGGATACCCGGGAAAGTACCAGAGTATAAGGATAATTATATTTATGGTAATAAGATGCACCTATCTTTTCCTTTTCAAGACAACATCACCCCCACAATTTTACCAACTCGAGAGCAAAGTCCTAATATTTTTTCTAAGTACCCAACACCGGCTTAGAAACCGGTGCTCATTAGGGAAAAATCAGTGCCTGTATCAGAATATGGAGCTGCTTAAGGCTGCTTCGAATAATTTGTTTCATATCATTTTCCCAACCTGAGAGCAAAGTCAATTTTTTTTCAAAAGTACCCATCACCGAGTTCAAAATTGGTGATAATTTTGAACAAAACCAGTGCCCTACATGAAACAGAGCACATACTCAGTTCCTCAGCACGAGTTTTTCTTTCAAATACCGGTGCTATGTTTCATCAAATTAACCAATGGAAATTTCTACTATTGTTGACAAAAGGGGGAACAACCAACAATACAGCACAAACAAGTTAAATACAAATACATATATTAATTTCATTGTGCCGAATAGATGGGATACCCGGGAGAGTACCAGAGTATAACGATAATTATATTTATGGTAATAAGATGCACCTATCTTTTCCTTTTCAAGACAACATCACCCCCACAATTTTACCGCTCTCATCAACCCACAATCCATAGCCATGTGACCTTCTGCCTACTAAACCTCCACCCACATCCTCCAAGCTTGGAAATACAGATGGAAACTCAGGACATTCTGCTCGGATGGGCCAATCAATCTCCTCTTCGAACTAGAACTTCTTCCCATGTAGAGCGACATGCCACTTCTCATTGCTAAGATCCCGGACATAAAAAACATGTCATGCCTGGGTAACTAAAATGAACTTGTCATCCTCGAACCCAACTCGGTTAAGGTCCACTAGTGTAAAACCCATGGGTTTCTCCGTACGAACCCCGACTCCACTATCAACCCATATGCACTTGAAAACCACAACTTTGAACTCAACATAGTCCAACCCCCAAATTTCCTCAATGGCCCCGTAAAATGGCATCACTGCCATGATGGGGTTTTTGTCTTTCTTTCTAGACTGCCACATCAATTCTGATTCAATGTAAACTCCATCGTTCTGCGTCATGCTCTTGTTGTCCTTTTTAGCGGTTGTAAAACTGAATCCGTTAATTTCATACCCTGGGTATCTTCTGATAGTGCAGTTAGGCCTTTTCTCAAAGGCACGAAGTTTACCCGGAATGTCTTCCACATTGCAACGATTATAAAACCAATTGACGAATGTGGATGAATGCTCTAGTTGTATACTATTCGAAGGCCAGTCTGGGTATAATGCTTGCAAATACATGTGCTCTTCAACATAATTTGCAGTCTCACTACTATTCCGTAAAATGTAAAGGTGAACTGTCATCAACTCAGCATAGAAGGATGTATGAAGAGTACCTTCGAACGTGCGACCCCATGCTTCCTACCAAAGTGAGCTTGTTCTGGTAATCCAAACAATTTCTTACCAACTAAGTTCACAGGATAGTATTCAATGATCTCTTCGGCACGTACCTTTGCACGATGCTCGCATCCGGTCGGCAACGATTATGAACGTAGCCTCGAAAACACCCATGTGCCGCTAGAAAGGGTACATCCAGTGCATGCCAATCGTACCACATAGACGAATTTCCCTAACCAAATGAATGACTAGATGAACCATGATGTCAAAGAATGATGGATGAAAGTATTTTTTCAAATGACATAACACTAAAACCCCCTCTCGCTCCAACACATCAAGCGTCTCCCTGCATATATTCTTCTGACATATAGAGTTGAAGAAGAAACAAAGTCGCATAACGCTGAATCGTACATCCTCCTCCAAAACAACATTCAATTTCTTCACCTTATTGTGCATGACAACCCCCTTTAATAGTCTTGGCGCCTTCCTCGCCTCCTTCCCACCAACAAACTGAAATTCATCCTCACGTAACTTGTGCTTAATCGGGAGGAATTTCTTGTGACCCAAGTACACGGTCCTGCAACCATTATTCAGCTGTTGGTAATCTATGGACTCGTCGAACACAGGACACGCCTTGTGCCCTTTCACCATATAACTCGAAAGATTTCCATATGCTGGAAAATCATTTATGGCCCAAAAAAGCATTGCATTCCTTTTGAAGACCGATCCCCTGAAACCACCAAACACATCAACACCTTCGGACCATGGAACCTTTAAATCATCTATCAGAGGTGTCAAGTATATATCAATGTCATTTCCTGGATGTTTTGACCCATAAATCAACAAAGTCATCAAAACATATTTCCTCTTCATACACAAATAAGGTGGAAGGTTATATACAACCAGCATTACTGACCATGAATTGTGCCTAGAAGACATGTTTATGAAGTCATATTCTTCACATTATCAGCATTCTTGAACAACCTCTTCAACCGGGGAATAATTGGAAGATACCACATGCATTCGGAGGAACGCGTTTCCTTAACTTTACCACAACTTCTTCATTGACAACCAAATTTCTCTGTTTCTTGTAGCGTGACACATGGCATACGGGGCATGCCACCTCTTTCTCCAATTCATCCCTATACAAACACAATCGTTCGGACAAGCATGTATTTTTGAATACTCCAATCCCATCGGACAAAGAATCCTCTTCGTTTCGTAAAGGTTGTCCGATATCCCGTTACTAGCGGGAAGCTTCTCATTTAAGAAATTTAGCAACTTGTTCATTCTAGTGTCGCTCCATGTACCGAGGCCTTTCATATTAAATAATTCCATCAAATATGGTATCACCGTATCCCTCTTATTGCAATCGAGATACAACGACCTATCCTTCTCACCTAAGTAATTTGATAAAGCTTCGGGCCTGCCCCTAAATTCATAGACAACCTCCTTACACATGTCATCTAAATTTAAGTCTCTAAAACACTCTCTCCTCAAAATCCTCCCAAAAACACCATTAATGGCCTTCTCTCCTCAAAATCCCACATTTTACCAACAAATGAATGGTGGTAGGTAAGCATTAAATGTTTTCCCAACACCTGTATATTGGCTACGACTCGGTGCTAGAATTTCCCTCCCAAAATTAACCTCCAAAATGACTATTCAACGAAAATTAGCACCGGTTCATTCATCTATACAATACCGGTGTTGAACATATAAAACTTTTCAACCTCCACGGATATGGGCCCCTGTTTTAAGCACCGGTTATGTACAAACTGGTGCTAAAATTATACAAAGGCACCGACCAGCTGATTTTGTACCGATGCTATTATTTTCCCAGGTTTTTTGGGCGCCAATGACACTGTAACGGAATTGAAACTGATCCCAGCACCGGTCCCGTTCACGTTGTTCTTTTGCACTGGTTCAAAATTATATGTATGGCACCGGTTCTGGGCATCAGTTATAAAATAACAGTGCTTATAATCTAATACATCAGTGGTTTTCTACTATTTAATCAAAATACTGGTGCTCTACATATTTCCAACACTGGTATGGTTGCCCACAAGCTATGTACTGGTGCATAAGTACTTGTTTTCTAGCAATGAATTGTTCATAATAATTTTCTCAATCGAGGAAGTGTCTCAAAAATGTTGACCAGTAATGTATGAACATACATATTACACAGACAATGAAGGGAGGGAACAACAACTATAACATCAAGAGAAAATTTATGGATGTCAAACTTGTGAATATGATCAATTTGTTACCCGATCAATTAAAAAATATGTATAAATGTATCCATAATCAAACCTAATCCATTTACTAATGAGTCAAAGTGAATTTTTAATCATGCATTCTTTTGAATGTGCGGATATAACCTTGTGAAACATGAAAGTGCAAATCTAGCATGGACTCCGTTGACTAAAATGTCAATAGAAAAATTGGCTAGAAATCTTTGAAATGACCATAATAACCCCGAGTTAAAAAAGAAAAAAACGAAAAAGATCCTCCGCTGCCCAGACCCTCTTCCTCGCTACCCAATTTCGTCGCTGCCTAAAACCCTTTTTCCCGCTACGCAATTCTGCTCTCTTTCCCACTATCCATACCCACGCTTAAGACCAATCTCTCCTCAATATCATTTCTTCTTTTCTCTCCTCAATTTTCAATCTCTATAAAGCAGCGGCTAATAGCTCTTCCGGAGACCCTTCGCCTCCCAATGGCGGATATCCCCAACGACGACAAACCAGGGTTTTCGGGCGGCAAACTAGGGTGTTTAGGCGGCGGAAGTGGGGGCTAGATTTTTTGGGTGCCGGAGGTGGACGACAAAGCTAGGGTGGTGGAAGGTGGGCGTGGGCGACGGGGTTAGGGTTTCTGGGCAATGTGGCTTGGGTGGTGGTTGGTAGGTGTGGGCGCCGAAGGTGGTGGTGGTGGGTGCAGGGCGAAGTTGCATATCAGTGGCAAGTGGTGGCCAAAAGGTGTGGTTGAAGATGAAGGAGAAGAAGTCTAGGGTAGAATTGTAATTACATATATAGTTTTAATTGTAGGGGTAGTTTTGTCTTTTAAAGTGTGATCAACCATTGACTTCATTGAGTTAATGCCGAAATTGAGAAAATTGGTATAACTGCACAATTTTACAAAAACTTCATGTTATTTTCACACTTTCAGATTTTACAGGATTATATCTGCACTTTCAAAATTTAATAGGATTATTTATGCACTTTTCCCTAGTTAAAATTTATCTTACCCAATACATTATTATTATTTGATCCACTATTAAATTAGTTTATTCTCTAAAACTTCAACATTTAATTAGGTGTACAATCTTATCGTGTGATCGTTGTGCAGGATAGTAAGGTCACGATCCCTTGCTGTGATGCGACATTAAGACGTCGTAACCTCGTTGTTTGAGAAGGGTTCGGGTGTGTGCTTTGATATCATGTCTTTTCTTGCACTACCCACTAACACAAAATTACCCGAACTATGGCAACACCGAGCCACCACCGCATAACCCACCACAGTGAGAATGATGGTCGAGCACCACAATATTGAACACCTCGAAAGCATCTCGTCGATGGTCACTGCGCTCGTGCGCCAGCGAAAGGTTGCATGTTGCGGCACATGAGCATCAGTTATCGTGTCTGCTCAAGTGCCAGCATCTAGTCACCCGCACCAGTGCCGGGTTGCTCGCGTCGACGTTCGATGCTTTCAAGTGCCAGCGGTCACCCGAGCCGATGCTCAAGCGCCAATTTCTGGTTGTTCGTTGTGGTGCTTGGGCTCGCCACTCTCTATCAGCACGTCCACCTTCAAAAAACCACCACCTCCCCTACCGCACCACTTTCACCATGGCCGCCCAGCCACCACCACCATCGTCGAGTAACCGTCACCCCTACTAGTCTTCCACTATCGTCGCTTTATGTCGAACCGCCACAAAATCACCACCGCTTACACCACCACTCTATTATTTATTGAAATACAAAAAATATGAAAATATATATACATACTGTATGCAAGATAGTAAAATACGTGATTTAAAATTCCACTATATTTAACTAATGAGAACAACCATCCCATTAGCTATCATTATATCTGGTTTACTTGTTAGTTTTACTGAGTATGCCTTATATACTGCTATAGGACAACCTTCTCTACAACTAAGTGATCCATTAGAAGAGCATGGGGACTAATTGAAATAATAATTGGTGAGTGTAACTTTAAGGCCCACGATGGTTTGCATATCCAACGGGCTCAACATATCTGTTTGTCCAAGTTCACTACGGTTGAGGCCCAAGTCAACTCAACGTATAAGGAAATAATGTCTGGAAATAGGTGATCAGATGATCCAATCTGCACTAGGTGAAATATTAATAACATTGCGGCGTGATGGTCAATTTGATGACAAGAAAAAGTTATCGTATATTTAACTAGAGTCTGTCCAAACGGTCTTTCCATAAGTCATGGAAAAATCAAGGTTCAAAGTGTAAATTAGAAGAAATGAAGATAAAATTTTCGGGTTTTATAAACCGAGTTATAAAATTTATAACTACTACACGTTGCATAATAAAATTTTAATATTGCAACAAAGACCTTTTACATTTTATTATTATAATTAAACTCCGTCTTTCCATAAGGTTATGAAAAGACCGTCTTTCCCAACACTTTGCCATTTAACTAAGTGATGATAGAAAATTAGAGAAATTATAGTGACATAAAACGGAAGGAGAAGTTTGTTATTTTAGTTTGGTCAGAGAATAAGAACAAGTAAAAAAAGTTATAAGATTTATAAATTATAAATTATTTAATTTGCAAGTTGAAGAGTTTTACGTCTATAGTAAACCAGTAAAAAGTTACTTATTTTGAAAGAAAAATAGAATTTGGCGTTTCTCATACTTTTAAAATCGGTCCCATTTCAAATTCACCTTTAGTCTTTTTAAAAATTTAACTTGAAAAATGTTTGACCCTTAATATCTTTATCTAAGTATTAATCGAAGTTTTTGAAAAATTGCTATTTTAAAATATATGTTATACCGAATCTAACAATATATAACAGAATAGTGGTTATGGTTAAGATACTAATTCAATTTTAGGCTCAAGTTATAAAGATTTGATTAAATGAATAGATAAATTACAACTTTAGAACAACGGGAGTAGGATAATTTTACTTATAAGCACATTTCACTAAAATGGCCCAGGAGTAAATAGCTGTCGAAATTTTGAGGGATTACCTTTTAAAAAAAATAAAAGTTCATTTCATGTTACTGGACGATAGAAGGAATCTTTGGGCTTGGCCCATACATATCAAATTTTGAGGGGTTTCCTTGTCCTTGATCAAATACCATTGGTTTAAAATAAATAGGGATTTATCGAAAATTAGGGGGATGGACCCAAATGAATAAGAAAAGCATTGTCGGGTTGGGTATTTGTCGAAAGTTTTTGGGAATGGGGCCTTCCAAGCCCATATAATTGAGAATGAGCCAAAACCCATAAAAATGTAGGCCCATTTGTCTCAAGACAGTTTGTGTCACAAACAAAAGGGTGAACAAGTACAGAATGGGAATTTGACTATTAGAATAGAATTTTACAGCAAGAATATGGCAGAAACGAAGTAGAAAGGGAAGAGCAGAGAAGATAGAAGCTTCTAGCAGAGAAAGAAGATCTGAACAACAAAATCATAATCCATTCTTCTTCTATTCTTAGTTTTAATACCTCTCCAAAACCCCCTCTAACTAACTAACTAACATTTTAGCAACTGAATCTTGTTAGAAATCAGTTATGAATGAAGGATGTTTGCTGAACTCTCTGCTGCATTGCTCTTTGCTGTTCTAGTCCTTGGTAAAGACCTTTTAGTCCTTGTGTTTAGTTGGGCTGCATGACAGTTTGGCACTTACAAGATTTGACTGATTGATATGTACTTTGGGCCTTCCTCTAATCACACCTCTTAAAGAGCCTTCGAAGACAACATGTTACTCCATCCGTTTCTCTATTATTGGCGCAATATCTCTTTTGAGTTGTTTCTTTATATTGACACACTTTTCATTTTTTGTAAAATTCATTTAATTTCATTCACTCATTTTACCTTCTACATTCTACATTCAATTTCGTCCACTCATTTTTTCACATAAATCCAAAAACCTAAACCTATGGTGTCATTTATAGAGAAACAGATGAGATATTTTTCCTTTTCTTTTTTGGACAAGCAATTTGTGGAGATCAATTATATTCAACCATGAATTTTTCACACTTAGGGATGGCAGTGAGATAGTTTCTGATGGAGTTCTGTCTCTTCTTTGCTCCAGTGTAATGAAGATGGCGGTGGATATGAGAATAGAGGTGGTAGGGGTGTTCAAACCGCCTGACCCGACCCAATTTTGGGTTAAATTATACTTATTTATTCATGGCCAAAATACTTGTTTTAAACCGACTAACGATTAGATCAATCATGAAAAATCTTGTGAGAATAACTTTTACGGTTAAATTATAATTATTTATCTATAGAAATACATTTAAAAAAATCAAAGTTGTAGGAAGTTTGTTGCAATAAATAAAACCAAACATCAAATTACCTTATTAGTTACATCAATTAAAATTTTTAATAATTTCGTCTAACGATTAGTCGATATAAAAACAAATTCTTTGTGAAACGAAAAACAAGCTGCAGATATAAGAAAAAAATAGGAGAGGAAAAAAAATTCAAAGAACGCATGATAGAAATAAAAAGGAAAAAAAGACCAACTTCTCATTCGCGTACTTTGAATCCCTAAACCCTATATTACCTTTAAATCTTGTATGGAGATGTTGATGACTAAGAACATGAGATATATCATAAAATCCCCTCACAATTCACAACCTCACTCCCTTTCTTCTTGAATATCAAAATTGAAGAGTTGGAGGTATTGAGAATTTGAATCTGAAAAGGAGGGGAGATTATATGAGAATTTTTTAGTACAACCACCAAATTTATAGAAAAATTTAAGCGTTAGGATAAGAAAATCAACGATTATTTCTTTTGGAGATAATCAACACCAACAGAACTAAAACTGACCATTTTGAAGATGGAAGAAGAGTAGAAAACGTGATGGCGAAGGAGACGTGTAAATTGAAGGAGAAGAAGACGATACTACCGTGTCCATAAAAAATTGAGAACTATAATTGCGGAGATCTGGGAAGGAGAAAGAAAAAAGGCCTGCTTTTTATCTATATTATTTATACAATACTAATAATAAAAGGGCTTAAGGAATTGGGCTCTCAATTTTTAAAATGCCCCGTCCCATTCTTGTCCGGCCGCAATTTACACAGAGCTTAATTATTTGATTGCGAAAATCAAAGTGGATTTGTTATCGATTAAACTCCTCTAACTAGCATTGACTGAATTCTAATCGACACCATTGCCCATATAAAAAATTAGCACTAGTAACTCCGTCCTAGTTATTTTTGCACTTTTATTTTTTGACACTATTTTCAATCAAATTTTAATCACATATTTAAATAGATATATGAATAATAATATTGTTTGTCTTAGCGGTCAAATATATTTTTTGAACAGCGTGAAAATAATTACAGTGCAAAACCAATTGAGACGGAGGAGTACATATTTTTAATACTCGTATAAAGATAAGAATGTAATTATGGGGATTGAGATTATTAATTGCCACTTTTGGATAAACAATTAAAATGATTTTCAGAAAAATTGTGAAAATAAAATATTGACCCTAAGATTTGACGAGTAAGTCTTCCTTCCTAAATTATGAAGATATGCCCGTCAAATGACAATTAATAATATAGTAAATGTTTATAGAGTGTCTCCTAACAAGCGGCATGTACATAAGTTTATAGACAGATTATTTATTTTTTACCTTATACACTTAAATTATATATTAAAATTTTAAAATATTTTTTATATTATATATTTTTATATTTTCACATTCAAAGGCATATTATTACTTGTTTTAACTTTTAAAATAAATTATTTAAATTTTATAAAAAACACAATATTTAAGGTAAACCCAATGTGAATTGTTTATAAATTTATAGAAATGCAGCATTTCCTAAAACTTTACATTGTTTATAACATTTTTAATTTTGGATATTAGTATAGAAAACTTAGACCATTCTAGTAATTTTTTACGAACCACCATCTAATAAGTCATTAATGGTCATTCTTCCACTAATGGTCGCACAATTATATTAGTTTCTAGCAACCGGTACTTTTAAAAAATTTATCTAAGAACATAAAACCCTGAAGCTCATAATTATAAATAAATGTTAAAATATATTCTAAAAATTTGAACTAATACATTAAAAATATGACCTGTTAAAATAAAATCATGATATTAAAATCATGATATTTATAACCAAAATATTAATTATAGTTTTCGAATAAAAAATAAGTGCTAAATTTATATTGCAGAATATAGGATTAAGACATTAAAGATATATTACGTTATGATCTTAGGAATATTAATCTCTGTTATAAAAAAATAATAATTTATAACACAATCAAAATGTTGGAAAATGATGGTTAAAAGGTTGATTTTTGTCAACTTTTGGGTGTCGTTTTGATTGGGACCTGAATGGATATAGGGTTTGTGGATGTCAATTTTGGGTTCTCCTCCGCGAGTACTGTAAAATCGACTATTTAAATTCTCAAAATGTATCAAGGGTGAATGAGATATGGATGCTCGAAATGTCACACTTGAAAGAGAAAAATTGGTCGGAAATTGGCCCAAATTAATTTTTCTCTAGACTGTCAAAAACGTGCATGGACCGTGAGGAAGTCTCTAGAAGTCCCAATAGCGTAATATATACGAAATTATTTATGTGTAATTCTTAAGAGATAAGAACGAAAATATTATATATTTTGTCTTAAATGAATACATAGTTTACCATGTTTAATATGCTGAATAATATTACGGAAATATTTCTTTAATTTCTAGCAGATTTAATTCCAGTATTCTTGGAGTGTTCTCGGATTTGATGAGTTGGTTATTGGAGAATATTTTTCTTTAATTGCAGAAAATCAGAATACCATGTTTCCATGATTAGGGTCTCTTAGAGTAGTATAAATAGACAGGAAACTCGCACCATTATCAATTCTCTCCATGTTTTAAACTTCAGTCTCATTTCTTTCTTCCTCTCTCGAAATTTTCGTCTGTTACTCCGTCAGTGATAGTCCTTCGAGCCTTGTGTGAATTCGAGATAACTCTTATGTTTTAATTGTTACCTTCGATGGTTTTACCCTAAGGAATGATACCTACGACGGGAATCATTCGTTTCAAGGACAACAAGTTTACTCGTGACTCTATCACTTTGTAATTACTTGAAACGTGATTTAGTTATCGCACGTATGGTTTAATTATTCGTGATTTAAGATTTCATATTGTATACCTGGATAATCAATAAAAGTATATTAATTGTTCGTTCAACTTTTATTATTTAATTATCGCATGATAAAATCAATATATGTCAAGCAAATACTATAATATGTTTTAAAATACTGAACTTCGACATTATAAATTTAAATTGGTTGACTAAATACATGATTTTTAGTCAAAATCAAAAGCTTAAATTTCCAAACACAAATACTTAACTAGAGGAGTAAATGTATGAGTTAAGTTGACAATTAAATATTAAGGGTAAAATACATTTATAGTTCTAACTTTTGGCAAAAATTGTCAATATAATCATTCAATCTGATAAAGTGTCAATTTAACCCTAACTAATGATTGTATGTGTCAATCTTACCCTAACTTTCGAAAAATTTGTGCCGGTATAACCAACACCCAAATTCCGGTCGGTGTTGACCCAAGGAATTCCTGCAAGACAAAAAAGTGGAATGACAAAAATAACCTTAACTAAGAAACTGAAAAATTAATACCCATAATATCAGCCACCACCACCACCACCTCCGCCAGCCACCTCCACCAGCCAATACCTTTGCAACCACCAGTCAACACCACTGCCACCCACCACCTCCGCGACCACCATCTTCGCCAGCCACCACCACCACCAGCTACCCACCACCTCTGCCTTAGCCCCGTCTCTGCCCTAGCGCTACTCAACCTGAACCTGCCTGCACCCTAGCCTGCTCAGCCCCACCTTCACCCAGCGCCTCCGCCGATCGAACCCTCCTAAACCCCACAAATTCCTGTCGCGCCGATCGAACTCTCCTAAACCCTATCCCCACCCCTAAACCCCAAAAACTCCCACCACTCCGATCAAACTACCCATTGGAAACCCTAGCGCCACCCTCTAAACCCCCACAAACCCCCGCTGCTCCGATCTAATTACCCACCGGAAACCCTAGCCCCACCTCCTAGACCCCACAAAACCCGCCGCTCCGCTCGCCACCATCCCACAAACCCTACCGCCCTCGAGGAAGAAAGGAAACGAACAGAAGAAAAGCGGATGAGAGGAAACAAGAACAAAGATAAACGGAGGAAATAGAGTTGAGACACCAACGGGAAAACGAGGAAGACGGGGGTTACCAATCTTTTCATTTTATGTTTATTTTTTAAGGCAGGGGTAAAATGATCTTTTTTATCACAATCCGACCAAATAAAAGTTAACTAAAAAGTCAACGGAGTCAAGAGTTATTTTGGCACTTTCTGAGATTGTAGGGTTATATTGGCACTTTCAGCCTAAAATCAGGGTGATTGTATCACTTTACTCAAATATTAATCGATAATCAAAATAAAATTCATAAAATTCAAAGAATTTTTTTAAAAGATACGTTTAAATATAAACAAAGACATCAAAATGTGATATTTTAAGTTAAAAGCATAATTTTTTTTAAAAACGTTATTTTGTAGTCAAAATAACATAAATTTATTTTTTGATAAAAAATATATATTACAGAGTATGTTTTAGAATATTAAGACATTAAAAATATAATTGTAACTGAATTTAATATATTAAGGGAAAAAATTTAAATTTATTTTATAGAAAAAATAACAAGGAAAAAAGAACCAAGAAAAAAATGTGAAGCAGGAGGACTTGGAGGATGAGATAGCTAGTTTTTACGAAGGTTTGATTGGCCAATCAGGAAACATGTGTATAAATATATATATTGATATATATATATATATATATATATATATATATATTGATATATATTGATATATATATATATATATATTCACACCCTTCCTCCGTCTCGTTAAAGCTTACTTATTTACTTTTCTAAAGTCAAATTTTTGTAAATTTTGAATCTTTGATTCTAAATTTTGACTAATATATGTATATAATAATAATAATAATTATTATTATTATTATAATAGGGCATGCATTTTGAGCTAAATGACCATAGCAACGAACTTATCGACTGAACCACGTATTATTTGTATCGAATATATTGGTGACCAATGATGTGATATGGTAGTACCATACTACACACTTGTGATGGGATGGTAACAGTATTGAGAAAATATTACCATGGTACTACCATACCGTACCACGCATGCATGTATTAAAAATATAGCTAATATAATGTAAAATTTGAGAATTTATTTATTTAAGATTTAGCCATTCGTTAATATTAGAACCAACAAAAGTAATTGAGTTAAGTGCTAAAATAACCCTATGTTTTGGTTAAAAGTGCCAATCTAACCGTGTAAAATCTGAAAGTGCAATTCTAGCCCTATTATTTGGTCGAAAGTGCCAATCTAACCCTGGAAACCTGAATTTGGCCGAAAATCAATAAAATGATCATTGTACCTTGATTTAAAATATTTAAAAACAAAAAAAAACTGAAATGGCAATTTTACCATCTTCTCTCAAATAAACTAACCCACTGACCAACTCCTCCCCATTGATTCACCTGTTTTTCCTCTCTTCACCTCCCACTGTTCTCCCACATCGTGTTCTTTTTCTGACACTGAATTTTTCTTCCATAATTTTCTGTTTCTTAATGGTGTTCTGCATGCCATTGATGTTCCTCGAGATACGCTACTTCCCGACCACCGACAAAACAGAGCTCAGGTTTGAGAAGGCGTTGGATTAAAGAAATTGCTTTGGCTGTACGGCCATCACCGGAGCAGCCACAACCACTCTATGTGATCCGTCGATGGTGCATATTGCAATGATGCTGGACTCGAAGTATACCCAGGGGTCTATTGTGGTAGTGGACTCCATCCTCTGCCACTTGTCGTGCCCAGAGCACGTGTTCTTCCATCCCCGCCGATAGACCTTGAAGGAGTATCTATTTTTCCTCCTAGTTAATCAGAGAGAGTAATTGCATTCAGAACAATAACTCATCGTGCCTGAAGAGAGAGTAATTGGGGTGTGGCCGGTGGCTAGTAGAGTGGAGGAGCGGCGGAGGGGCTTAGAGCTAGGGCTGGTAGGGGTTGGGGGCAGGCGATGGGGCTTAAGGTGAAGAGGCTGGGTGAGGAGAAGAGTAGATGGTGATGGTGGTGCTAGAGTTTACGGTGCAGCAGGCAGTGGCTGGCGAAGAGGAGGAGTGGCAGCGGGGTTTGGGGCTAGGGCTGGCAACGAGGCTTAGGGTTGGCAACGGGGCTTAAGGTTGGGGCAGGGCTTAGGGCTAGCTGTTGGGCTTAAGGTGACGGGGCTGGGGTTTAGGGTTTATAGCTGGCAGATTTCAGTGATGAAACTCCGGATTCCGGCTGCCAACTGAGGCGTGCGGCCGTTTAGGTTTGGGAGATGATGAAAAAGAAGAAAAAGCTTTGAGGTATTTTTGTCATTAAGTTTTTAGTTTTAAGACAAGTGGTATTTTAGTCTTCTTAGGTTTGATCAATGCCTAAAAATGTCAAGTCAACGCCGGAATAGTGCGAAAATGTTATATCAGCACATTTGCTAAAATACTTAGGGTTAGAATTGCACTTTTAGAATTTACAGGATTAGATTGGCACTATCAGAAAATAATACGGTTACATTTATATTTTTCCCTAAATAATTTAAATAGTGTAGTTTATGTTTCGATTCCAATATGTTGGATATCGGTAAAAGTTTAAATTATTTTCTTAAAATTAGATTTCTTGACAACTAATAATTTTGTTTTAAACCTTACAAAAGTTAAAATCATGAAAAAGTTTCTTTTTTTTTTAAATTAAAACCATTTCCCAGAGATGTAGGGGATTTATAAGCTCCCTAAACTTGTTATAAATAAATCGATACACATGATTTGAGTTGTTTTCCTTCCATAGTGTTCCCGCTCAATTGCTTCCACCCTCGTGTGGACAACTGACATGACGAACTATGGAAAGGAAATAATGATTGTTTATAGTGAAGATGTAGCAACCTATTCAGGATTATGAACATAAACAGTAAGTTTATGTTGATAATCCCATTTACAATGCTATTGAGGA